>BMAC01000116.1:1729401-1760739 GCA_014905375.1 Phtheirospermum japonicum
TTTTTTGTATTGTTCTGATTCAACTGAATACTTATCGCTCAACACCATTCGACTTATAGTCGACAGCGTGTAACTCAATAAATGATCCTTAAGCACGACAGGTTTGCCCGATAAGGAAAACAGATGGGAGACGAAAGAACGCCTCTCTTCGACACGAATTTGCTCAAAGGATTCGAGTCTTTTCGCATTAAACACCTCGAACTGGTAGATTTTACGGGCTTGTCGCTAGTGCGTGCCGTATGGGGCCCACGTCATGTCCGAGTAGTTGAAGACCATGTATTTGCCGGCCGCTAGCGCAATCCTTGAGGTGAAAACCATGTCGTGCATCTTTAGGAACTGCTTGGCCATCTCAAGGGACGATGCAACCACTACTGGGAATTTGCCGAATTTGAGGAGCATTATTTCGCCGTATTTTTGGGATAAAGAGTGAAGGGATTGATGCGGGATGGGGCCGATCATGTTCAAGTTGCCGATTACGGGCCATGGTTTTGGGCCGGTGTAGGTTGTGGTAGAGTATCTTTGAGAAGTAGGCTAGTGAAGCCATGAATAGTAAGGCTAATAATGCCAAGGAATTGTCCATTTTGGTAAATGATACATAAAGCAGAGCATACTGTGATAGAGAGAAGTGTTTGGAAACTAAGTGTGTATTTATAGTTGAAGCCATTTTTTTTTAATTTCTTTTGTGAAATTGATCCCGGTCAAAGCAGCAATCAATTTTATCCCAACACTTGAAGAGGCAAATTTGTATACGTAGACAGTGTTTAATACACCCCAAAGATTTTAGTTTATTATTGAAGTAGTAGTATTAAGATTTTGGTGTTAGGATATCAAAGTTTAAGGAAATGAATTGAGTTTTTGGATTTATTTTTAGAGTTTTTGCCAACTCGAAGAATCTTTGAAGTTGGTAATTACTCGAAAAGAGTTTGTAATTAACGTTAATTCAATACGATCTTCATGACGAGTCGTATAAGTGTTACCATAGGGGGGGAATGAGTAGATGAATACTCACGACAACCTTTCATGGAGTTTAACTTCAGAAGTGTTTTTTTTTTAAATATATTAATTATTTATGACGGGAAATTCGCAACACTTATCCTTTTGAGCGTTAATTTTGGTCCTAATATTGAAACTTGCAAAAAGAAATTCATAAAAATGTTTCATATTTATTTTCAATATTTGTAATGAGCAGGTCCAGAAAGAGGAAATTCAACAAAAACAATTAACTCAAAAAATAAATTAGTGATATTTAGCAGCTTATCATTTATTGTTTTCAACCATTCTCTGTTGTTCATAGTTGAATTTTAATACTAACTTTTATGGAAATAGCTTTTAATCCTCCATAAATATAATACACTGGGTTACCTGTTAATCTAAGACTATTTATTTATTTTTATTTCTTTTATATTCCATGTATTGGGAAAGTAAGTCGGATATATCATTAGGATATTACTTCCAATTAAAAATGCTATGCATATTTGTAGCTTAGCAATGGTAAACTAACTGCAGAGTTACTGCTAATAATAGTTATCTACATGACACAAGGAATATAAATCATAATAGACTGCATAGTAACATAGATATTGTTTTTCAACCCAACTTGCACGGAATAGTTTAGATAATTTAGTCTACGGAGATACTATTTAGATGCTATATAAATATAATGGAGATGGAGTAATTCCTTATTATAGAAAATGAATATACATAATTATGGGATGTCTTAATTGCGTAGATTTGAAAAAGACAAAAATATCCCTATTATGCTTGAATTAGAGTCAAAACTCCCTTTTAATATTAACCATTGATCTTATTTAATCAACGGTGTGGATGAGTCCCTAGGTTCACATATAATGACGTGGTTCTCATTTGAACCTAATCATATATATATATATATATATATATAATCATCCAAACTTATAATAAAATGTAAATTCATCAAGTGTATCATCAATAATAATTAATATGTACATGTGCAAATGAGATTGCAACCTGGTAAAAAATAAATAATAATAATAAAATAATAGGGCGTCCAATAATAAACACAAAAATTAATAATAAAAATCATTACATGTCATATGATATAAGAAAGCATGCAAATGGTTCAACATATTTGTAAAGATAAAAACAACGTAAGAAGTACAAACATAAACCTAGTTAATTAAAAAAAAAACAATCTTAGACTAATAGAAGAAATTATAAACTGAACCGAAACATTCTCAAACATAGTAAATGAACTTATAAATCTTGCACTGAGCAACCTTCAACTTATTTGAATTCACATCACCGAGGTTGACCTCATTTTTGTTTTTGAGTAGTCTTCAACTTCCTTGACCTCGTGTTTGTTTTTGAGGACGAGATTTGCGTATCAAATTCTTTTTCAGGTTGTTCAGCATCCAATACTCCAGTAGCAAGACATTGTGTGCTAGTTCTTTTGCTTGAATAAGTGGTAAATTCAGAATTTGTATCAGTCTTAAACGGTGCTCTGTTTAAGAACAATACAAATTTTATTAGGACTAATAATGCTTAATTATACATAAAACAACTATAAATAAAGGTTTTTTATATTCCAACCTCTTCGATGTCCTCCCTTTATTTTAAATATCTCCAAGAACACAAACGCTGAATTCACCAGACAATGATAGATATTGATATCATTTTATTAGATTGAGGTACTTCAGCATAATACCTTCAATACAATTCCTTCTCAAGATAGGGCCAATAACTTTTTCATCACAACTAAGTTTGCCTACTGTATACATTCCACCGTGCTTGCACTTCAAATTGTATTTGTTAAGATTTAACTTGAATAAAAAAGACTTCCCCAATAGCCCGTCCAATTCATCCGAAAATGTCCAATTCATCCGAAAATGCATCGTAATCACCACACTACATAGATAAATATATAATTTATACTATAATTTTGATTATAAAAAATAAAAAAAGAAACTAATATAATATGTTATGTAAAAAAAAATTATATTAAAATATGCACAAATGATTAAATTAACCAATTCCAATACATGTTTGAGCTTAGCAGCAAATTTTCTAACTATCTTATGGACTGAGGATCAAATCCGAGTGTTGATAAACGAATCATGAGCTCATATAGTATCCACAAACCTCCTTATCGTCACATTTGATTTCTCGACGTCCTTCTTCTGTCAAATTACGTGCTGCCCGAAAAAAAGAGGATTTATCAGAATTAATTGGCACTATTTTAGTGTTGTCGTATAAGATGCAGTTTAAACACAGAATCACGCTTCGAATAAATTATGATGTTGTACTTATAACAAACACACACACAAAAAATTATATTAATAATCACAAATAAAAAAAAAGTATGATCAATATATGTATATATATATAAATATATATCATCACCAGCTTTTTAAGGTTTCTGAGCTCCCTCGAGTTGAGGATCCGTCTGATAGTAGACAATATCACCGGTGTCGTTCACATAATGATCCTTCTTCATGCTCCTTAAAAGAACTCCCGATAAGTAGAGAGGAAGTGGGCCCGATTTTTGAGGCTCCCAATAATACTTGCCTAGCACGGGCTTAGCTGCTTCAGTCTGCATACAATATCGTTATAGACAATCAGGGGCTTCACTTGTTGTTAATTTTAAGGGTTAATTCGAAAAGCTACCCCTTAAATTTTCTAATTACAAAAAACCACTTATCTGTAATTTGAAGGATAATTGTTTTTTTTTGGTAATTAAACTAAACCTCAGGGGTAGTTTTGCAATTATCCCTAATTTTGACCTTTGATTGCGAAATAGACACTTCCAACTTCAGTCAAATGGTAGTGTGAGATTTGACGAAGAGGTGATGTATGGCGTGGGTCCCGATGTCGTGTTAGATGTTGTTTATCCATCCGTAATCACGATCAAGCGTCGTGAGGCCGCCTCTTAGATAACTCCATTCCCATTTTATGATATACAAAAAACGGTTAAGTGAAAAAGCATTATGATAAATTACTTTAGACAAGTAGAAAAAAAGGGCGAACTTGCAAATACTAAAAAGAAAAGGTGATTGTCGGGGTATGGCCGAAAAATAAGTAATCTTTAGTGTTTTTAAATGCCAACTTTCGAGTCTTGCGTAATTTAATCAGAATCTAACTTTATTCAACTTTTAGTTTCTATTTACAAACATTACCAACTTCTGATTTTCTTGCAACTTTTAGTTTCTTCTACAATAAATCAATTTTTCAAAAAAATTAAAATTAAAAAAATGTTAATTTATACCTTTCTGCGGTACAAGGGAAGCTTCTCGTCATGGCCATGGTGATGTAAGTAGGTAACTAAGTCGAGCCACATTACAAAGCTCCAAAAGCCAAAATTCAAACTCAAAGCTCAAAAATTGAATGCAAAAAGAAAATAAATAAGACAAAAATTATATATAATCAGTAAAGAAACTGCAAGAACTTTAAGTCAAGTTATACTAACCAAATAAGGTATGTCATATAGTTTAAGCACTTGGACCGGGCCCATAATGAAAGATAATCCGGCGAGCAATGCAACCATAGCCGTCCAACAAACGGTCGATGTCATTACATCTTTACGCTCGTTTGGTACGAACAAATTGCTGTCTGGGTAGAAATGAGATCCCGCTTTCCATGGACTTCTACTCCACTGTCATCAAACAAGAACAATTAATCATATAAGCTTGATGTTTGGCTTAATTACAAAACAACCCAATTATCTTTCAAAGTACAAATAAACACTTGATTTTTTATTTTTTTTGTAATTATAATACATCTAAAGGGCATTTTCGTAATTAATGATTTAATATGTTAAAGAAGTCAGTAGCTTACGAGATAGATGAGATATGTCAGCATAGGAAAAAGCAATGTGAACCTCAATTTCTTGGTAACAATATCAAAACTCTTGTAAATATTCTCAAGCAACTGAAATTAAAATAAAAACATAAAGAAAATGGTATTAAAAATTCTGTCTTTTTCCGACAATTCATCAAGATTTAAAACTTAAATTTGCAAATAACTTATAGGGTGCCAAAATTCATCATTCTCAACATGACCATGGTTCTGATGATGTGTCATATGACTAATTCTCCTACATTTAGCCAACAAATCAACCAAAAAAGTAAAAGTATTAGATTCATTATAGCTTCTAGATAAAAAGATTTTCACCTATAAATAAAAGAAAAAAATATATATACCATCCATGATAGGGCACAAGAATTGAAGAATGAAGAATATGACCAACAACACTATTCAATTTGTGATTACTTGAAAAACTGCCATGAACCAGGCAAAAAAAGAAAAGAAAAGAAAAAAAAATTGACAATAAAATGCAAATTTCTAAGCTGTACAATATGCCAATCTAGAACTCATTTACTGAAACTATGAATTCTGACGTTCACAGACGGAAGTTTAGCAGATGTGTTGGCTCATATCACCTATCTGATTCCAAATTATGCGGAGCTTATGCAGTGAATCGAGCAACAATGTAATGACAACAAAAAAAAAAGTGAAATTGATAATTTAACCTGAAGCTCGATTGATAGAAAACGGTGAATCGAGATTAGAAATTAGGGTTTAAGGCAATTGAAGTGATTCTAACCTGAACCCATGAGTTCGTCAAGCAAAGCACTCTGAGCATCATCTCTTGCAGCACTAAAATGAAATAAAGCGCTGAATCGAGATTAGAAACTTAGGGTTTAAGGCAATTGAGTGATGCTTAACTGACTCCTCTGAGCATCCATTTTTTGCGATGATTTCTCGATTTATGATTAAAAAAGTTGCAGTCGCCTGGGACGAAGAAGAGAGGGAGAGAAAAAATTGATTTTAAGGAAAAAAATTTAATAAAAAATAGATACCGACTAGAGTTCGAAGAGATGGAAAGAAAAAGTTGATTTAAGGGGAAAAAAACTAATAAAAAATTGGTACAAACACAAAGAGAGGAATTTTTGTTGCCGTGTGAAAGACTACAATTCCATTGTACGTTAAATTAGTACAACTAGTTTGGATATTGCATATCGAAAAAAAAGTCATAAAAATATAAAATATATTCAAAAAAATTATTAAATTCACAAAGTAAAATAGTAATATAATGAGAAAAAAATTAATATAACTATAATATCAAACTTCTCTTTGTTGCGACCTCTTCTCATGATTAACATTCTTTTGTTATCAATTTTTTTTGCACCAATCGTAAACAGTGGCGGATGTATATGGGGGCCTGGGTAGCACAGGCCCCCCCAAATTTTTTTAGTTTTTTTTTACCTATATATATGTATATATATAGTTATTAATTATAAAAATAAGTGAGTTTTTCATAGTTTAAATTAAAATATATATATATATATATATATATATGTATGTATATATATTAATTTCTACATTAAGTTAATTTTGTTATTTAAATATTTAATCAATAATATTTAATTTTTTAAAATAAGTGATGTATAATGATTTTTTGGGTGATATTTAATTGAGATTTGAGTTTAGATGATGATTCTTGTTTATCATTAGATTTTATTAATTTTAGATTTATTATTTATACTAATTGTTGGAATTACTTTATTGATTCGCATATTTGGTCACTTGGAATTATAATAGTATTATGATTTGTTTAGTTAGTCTTCTTTAATTTGTATAAATAGAAGCTAGCATTAAACTTTTTCAAAAGTATAATTAATTTTGAAGTTAGTGTTACTTCTCCCGTGACGATGACGAGTGTAGAAAGAGTATTTTTCAAAATGACGTATGTAATGTAAAATTATATAATAGCATGAGATATAAAATATTGCATAATTATTTTAGTTACATATCTAGATAAATAGTTATTTTTTATTATTAGCATGATGCAATTCTAAGTCAATTCTAAAATATGATAACTCGACGAGAATAATAGTATTATATTTTTCTTGAATCCTTATTAGATTTATACTTGTTATTTAATGTGATAATTTTTTGAGTATAATTTTAATAAATAAAAAAATTATTATGTCGGTGCCCCACCAATTTTTTTTTTCTGTATCCGCCTCTGATCGTAAAAGCTTCCTTTTAACATTTTTCATTCAATTCAAACTTTATAAATACTGTAAATATACCTCTAATGAACGCAACTGGCTTCTAAAATAAAAAATAAACATGCATACTAAAAATATGCACACATCGAAATTGAGCTTATAAATCATAAAATAATTATTTCAACCCTGTCTTTACTCTCGATCAACAATGCAACATAATAAAATAAAATAAATAAAACATCATACACAATCCACCTAAAATACTAACATATGGTAAACACTTCAAATATATGGTTTTAAAAATCAAGCCACTTGTATATCAATTTAATCAATTTATTATGTTGTATTGTTCACCATATTAGATCACTGCATTCTATTTAAAATGGTTTAGCAGCCTCTTCATCATTTTTTTCACTCTCCCGTCACCTTTGTTATTGTTACCAATGTTTCTATCTCCTCAAGAACCTATGCAATACAAATGGGTTGGTTAAATCTTGGTTGAAAGTAAATTAATAATTACAGAAATCACTTCCATGATAACTAATTAGAGATAAACATTTTAACTTGTTTTGTGAAGCAAATATATAATGACAAAAATCAAATAGATAACTAAAACTATGTTTATTTAATTGGATACACTATGTAATATATGTACAATGAACATTATATCATACACAAATATTAAAATATTTTTTTAACCATGATAAATTTTCTACCTATACGTACTGTTGTCATCCTTAATAACATTTTTAACACGTGAGAGAGTATTAATTTGATTTTTATTTATAGGTTTAATATTTTGAATTGCTAGATTAGGAAATCTTAATATAAGTTGTATAATTTATTATCTTACTCCACAAAACACGGGGTGTATATTATTTTTTTTAATTTCACAATATTTTAAATTTCATCAAATGAGAAAAATATACTGACAAATAATTATGAATTACACATCATCTTTTTTATGAGAAAAAGTTTCATGAATCAATTAACATTAGTCCAAATAGTCTACAAATAAAGAGTTAATTTTCTTTATTTAAAAATATATATTTTAATGGATGAATTATTAGTCATCCGATCAAATAAATCACAACTAAATTTTTTTAAACTTTTATATAATACATCATATTTACATAGTTATCTTATTATTTCATCGTAAAGTTGTTTAGAAAACAGTCATCCTAAAATCAGTGAAAGAACTTTGTCACTTAAAAAAATAAGAACATTTCACGTCGAAAATTCAAACAAACAAATTCATTTTAATTATAGAAATTATAATAATAACGTTATCACGTTTGAGAAACATTGACGCCAACACAATAGAAATTTGAACAAATAATTCACTAAAAAACATCTATATAAAACTAATTCCACAATATCAATAATATTCAATTCTCCTCAAACCTTAAATCTGATATAATAGTATGCAAATAATATCAAACCTTAAGTCCTATATATTAACACATTTCCTAATATAATAGACCGCAGATTAACACATCTATTAATAAGGCAACTAAACATTTTTCCACTCAAATTTAAGTCGGTGTATATATATATATATATATATATATATATATATATATATATATACTTGCTAGATTATTACATCATCAAATTAAAAATATTACTAAAAGAGGCTAATGAAAATATATTGTAATAAAATATTCTAATATTTATATGAATTTGAAAAGATGTATAATAAGCAAACTAAAACTGATTATTTGAACTTCTGGAAAAAAGATTATGCTATTTGTTTTGAACGTGTAATTTACAACAATCAATAATTGATTGAAACTTAATTATGGTAGATGACTAACTATCAATTAAAGAAAAACCCCTTCTTTGACAAAAAAGGAAGAAAAAAAAAATTGCACTTTTGCAAAAATAAAAATAAAAATAAAACACACAAGTCTTTTAATGGAAAAAGATTTATTCCGCTTTTTACTCGAATACGGCGGTATCAAGAAAAGAAAAGAAAAATGAAGTTTTTATGCCCTTGTCACTCACTTATTGTCATTATAAAATATTTAAGATCAATAATACATATTTTTTTTCCCTATATAATAGGTGGCAAATTAATTCATGATCAATGATAATTCTCCTATATAATAGACAACATATTTCCCAGTCCACTTCTATTCCTATATAATAGGCCGTATAGGAATTTACTTTTATGGATATGATTTACTTTTAACAATTATAATCGAATAACTTTACATATCATTTAATCAAATCAAGACTTCTCATGTTTATGTAATAAAAATAGACGAATCAATTGATCAATTTATGAAATTTCAAAATAGAAGACCCAATAATGGAAGTTAAATTACACACGAAGAACAAATCTTACCATACAAATTTGAGAATTTTCATTTAGGTAAATGATGTGTTTCCGTGTGTAGTTGATTTGTTAAAAATGTGCTTATAACTTTATTTTTGCAGCAGAATATGCAATATCTAAAACTTTTTCAAACTTCTAATGTTTATCTAAAATTATTTACTCTAATTATGGAATAATCATTAAATACTTATTAAAACCGATTTCATAATTCTACTCACTTAAAAAACACGATAAATAAGTATTGATTAATTAATGCCTGTGATTGTGCATAATCAATGTATATGGTTGTGCATAATTCGATTATTGTTTTAAATAATTAATTTAGTAAATGATCGATTAATTCACAATTAATTGATAATAGAAAATCTGGTAGATAAGATCGAAACGAATGAAATTGGAGAAATCAATTGATGTGTATAAAAACTATTTGTATAGTTAATTTAAGGATTAAAATCAGTAGTTTGTTGTTAAAAAGGAAATTCCATATATTATAATTCTGATTTTATGTTTCTATATACTCAACTTAAGTATAATATTTCTATATAATCAGTATTTTACCATATTATAAACCATAACATATTATTAAATACTCAGTAAGTTGAGCTATTCACTAATTATCCTCTCACAAAAATCCATATTAATCATAATATTCTTTTTATCAAATAAACTCTATTCGAATAATTCTTATAAATATTCTCACATAACATTTTTAAATAAACTTCTGAGAAATAATAATTTATTATGATTGATAATTATTAGTATGGATGTCAATCAATCAATATTATTACTTTCGTCGATCAATATTAATCGTAGATCTTAATTTTATTTTCCAAAAATCATTTTATTTTTCCTTAGTGTTGTCCGAAGTAAGTCCATATTTTTGATATTCTTTGAACATTTGGATCGCCCAGCCTAGAGATTTTTCCCAGGTAAAACTTCACTTTTGTCCATTTTCCATGTCTGAGACAAAAGTCAGCCAAGAATTTCAATTCAGTGGACCCCAACCTGGAGATTTTTCCCCATTCTGCATTACTGAAGTTGCCAACAATTGTTAGGTCTCATTTAAACACACACAACGCAGACTTTCAAGATCAAAACCCAAAAAAGAAAAAATTAAATAAAAAAAAAATGAAAACAACCAAAAAAATATCCAACAATCCACTCCCCTTCTTTTCCCTCTTCGTGTTCTTCACCATAACGTACAACCCCAACCAAGCACTATAGGGTACAACTGCACCGCAGCAGCCACCCAATCATCTTGCGACACGCATGTCTACTACAGAGACACGTCCCCTGATTTCCTCGACTTAGCCTCCGTAACCGATCTTTTCTCCATCAACGCTGGGTTGAGGAAACGGTGGCGATTGTTGCGTGATAGTCGGAGGAGGTTTGGCAGTGGTTGCAAATCGGGAAAGTGGCTAGGCGGTGGTTTCGACCGAGAGTTCGACGGAGGAGGAGATGGCTGGGTTTGACAATGATGGAAGTGACTATGGCGATATTCTATTTATATAATTAAGACTATTTATTCAACAACGGTGAAGTTGTTTCGGGCTGCACCTTGAATGTTCGGGCTATGATTTTGGGAAAACGGTGGTTGGATAGTGGCCGGAAAATTTGGCTGGGATTTCAAAAGGAGGAGAGGGGAGAGAAAACGGCTAATAGAATAGAGGGGAGAGAAAAAAAGTGAGAGAATGAAACCCTAAAAAAAAGTTCTATTTTATACCTAGGACATTTTTTTATAAAAGGAAGGAAATTGTGTGAAGGCACACAAAATTGCCACATCAGATTTACGAAATATACTAAAATGACACATGTCATTTGACTTCATCTCAAGTTGACACCTAAGTTAGGTGTCAACATAATTAACAAATAGGAGGGATAAGGAGGATTATAATTAAAAATTAAGATTTAATCAGATCTCAAGATTTTTCAGGAAAAGAAAATAAAAAAATAACAATTGTGTGTAAACACTCCAAATCTTAGGGGCGTAATTTATAATTATTCCTTATATTATTTACGCTTACCCAACCCCGCTTAAAAAAGTCATCCACATCCTCATTCCACGCCCGCTTCACACATTATGCGAGTATCCCCGTATCGCGGGTGTATTAATTGCCCCCCGCCCGCAATATCTAATTACCCACCTCCGGCCGTATACCCGATTCGTACTCGTTTATACCCGCCCACATATCATTACTTAAAAAAATTAAAAAAAAAATTAATGGAGCTTGATTTTTAGGTATACTTAAATATAAAGAAAGAAAATTACAATAAAGTTCAAATAGCATGACAAACATTTAGTCTATTACATTTAAAAATAGTACAAAATATGAAAAAAATAAACATTTAAGTAATAATATATGGGGGTTTCAAATGAGCACGGGTACCCGCGGGTACCAGGCGGGGGGACATTATCTCTATCCCCGTACCATCCCCATAAAAACCCACAATTCAATCCCCGTCTCTTTTTTCCCGCTTAAAGCGGGTAATCTCCATCCCCATCGAAACGGGGGTGGACGAATCCCATTTTAACTAGGGGTGAACAAATATAATGGGTACCTGGTCCCGGACCCGTAACCGCATGGGACCCGCCGGGTCTAACCTGGAATCGGACCCGCCGATATCAAATTATTGGAACCGGTTATAGCCGGTTTCGGATCCACACTTTCGAGACCCGGTACCCACCGGGTACCCGGTGGAATCGATTCCGGAACTAGGTACCCGTTGGTACCGGTTCTTGAACTGGGTACCCGGTGCCAAGTATTTAATATAGTAATTTAAGTGTTATTATTTTTGGTAGAAAATTGATGACAAAAATGACTAACATTTATAGTAAGATTTGTTAAATACTGCGTGGTATAATTGTTGGTGATTGCATGGTATAATGAGATTATTGTCATTTAATTAAGAAGCATAATTTAATACACAAAATTCATTAAATTAAATATTGTATTAAATTATTTTTGGTGATTGAATGACATAATGAGATTATGAAGTGAAAGATGTCAAGTATGTTTATGTTTATGAATCTTTAATTGATAGATGCAGTGAATTGATGTAGTTGGAAACTTAAAAATTTTAACCTTAAAAAAGAAAAAAACTCAAACATGTACCGGGTACCCAGTTGTGGAATCGGTTCCAAAAATTTTGGACCTGACTAGTACCGGTTTTGAAACCGGTCCTCTTTTTTTGGACCCAATTTTGATCGTTTCCGATTCCAATTCTTAGAAAATTGATCGGGTACCCGATTTCACTCGCCCCTAATTTTAACCGAGTTTATTAAGATTGTCATTTGCTGTAAAGGAGTGGAAGCATTTGTGGATCTAGGCCCTAAACTTGTCTCAGTTAAAGGGCCAGGCCCCAAGTTGAGAAAGATCAAAGCATCTTGTGGCCTTCGTCGACAGTTGATGTGGATTTGGACTCTCCAGACCCGATCTAAAGTTAAGATTAGTTTATTTGGGCTTCAGATAAATTTAGGGAAATCCGAGCTGGGCCTGCTACAGGATTAGGGTTGTGAATTCGGATTCCAAGCCCAGCCCTAATAGTTCAAATATCTCATAAAACCCTGGTCGCCTCTTTCTCATTTCCCCTCTCTCCGCTCACCGCCATACTTACGCTGCCATGCCGAAGCACTACAGGCCCGCCGTAAGTCAGATTTTCACCGTTATCTAAGAATACTCAAGAAGCGAATTTTTCGAAACTCGAATTAAATTCTGAAAAAATTCAATTATTTTTCAGGGAAAGAAAAAGGAAGGAAACGCCGCGAAGTATGTCACAAGGTCTCAAGCGGTAAAATACCTCCAAGTCAGCCTTCCGGTTTTCAGGTTTGCACTACTTTTTCGTTTTGTAATTAATTTATAATCAATTCTCATGTGCTGAAATACGCGGTTATATTATTACGATTTTCTGCGAGTTTAGTTGTCGCTGAGTATTCCAATTGTTGCCGAATATTCCTTAATCTATGTATTATGCATCGTGTAAGATTTTTTCATAGAGATAATTATTTATTATTGAACATTTTTATGCTGGAGTGAGTTTGCGCCTGTTTGTCTGTGATTATTGTTTTATACTTTAATGCGTATATGTACACGTTTTGAGTTCATCTTCTGCTTCATTTTATGCATTATTCTGGTTTGTCTGTGATTATTTTGTAGGCATATCTTATTTGTTAGTTGCATTCACAATTATTATGCAATGTTTATTACTTGACATTTTTATATGAATTTCAAGAGTGTATTTTCTTAAAAGTTTCTATTTTCAGGAAATTATGCATCCTCAAAGGTGTTTTTCCTCGGGTACCGAAGAAGAAGGTGAAGGGAAGTCACCAGTCTTATTATCACACAAAAGATATGATGTTCCTTAAACATGAGCCCTTGCTAGAGAAATTGAGGGACATACGATCTTATGACAAGAAGGTGAAGAAGGCCATGTCCAAGAAGAATAGGGACCTTGCCGAGCGGTTGTTAACTCGGAAGCCTACTTACACTCTTGACATGCTTATTAAAGAGAGGTAAACTTCATTTATTAGTAATTTTAAGTTTTGTTTTTTTTCCTGTGTTCGGTATATAGTGGAATTGGCTGTTGCTGTGTGTTTACGACTTTTTCTCGGATTTTAGGTATCCTAAGTTCATTGATGCCCTGAGGGATCTTGATGACTGCCTAAGTATGGTGCACCTATTTGCAGCATTGCCTGCTGTGGATAGGGCTGATGATGGAGTAAAGATACCTGTTAACCGTGTTCATCATTGCAGAAGGTAACTGCTCTTTGTCTTTGTCACGGAGTTTTGGGTTCTCATATTGATACTTAGAAACGTGTTAATATGTTTTGCTTCAATGGTGCTTATAGGTTGAGTCATGAGTGGCAGGCGTATATTTCTCGCACCCATAAACTAAGGAAGACATTCATTTCCGTGAAAGGAATTTATTATCAAGTATGTTAGATATGAAACATGCAAGTGTTTTATTTTTCTGTAATGCTTAAGATGTTGTTGGCCGCTCTAACACCTGTTGTTTGTCTTCACAGGCAGAGATTGAGGGCCAAAAAATTACCTGGTTAACTCCGCATGCGTTGCAACAAGTGCTGCCTGGAGTGGATTATAGAGTCTTGCTAACATTTTTGGAATTTTATGAGGTTAGTTCTCACTTGGGATTTTAATGATTTTGTTGTCTACCCCCTCGTTGCTGTCGGTAATTGAACCACATTTTATATTGAGATGTCCAAGAATTGGTTCTTTGGACAATTAGCTGACTATGAAGTAACCTGGACTACGATATCGTGTTATATATTTCCTTAGTGCAAAATGCTGAATTCGATTTTGTTTGCAGACTCTTCTTGCATTTGTTAATTTCAAACTTTATCAGTCAATAAATGTGAAATATCCACCGATTCTCGACCCTCGTCTGGAAGCTATGGCTGCAGGTATGATAAATCTTTTGTCTTCTAACCATTCAAAGTTGTGTTCTGTTAATTTCTAATAGATTATGCCGGAGTTCTTGTATAAAAATAAATGCTCTATTGGTGTTGTTGGACCAAGCAGATCTGTACGCCTTGTCAAGATACTTTGATGCTAATGCTCAAAGTTCCTCGAAAGCCATTACCTCATCTGGATCTGACCAGATTGAGGGGACGAAACTTGACGATTCTCAACTTAGGCTTGCTCAACTTCAACAACAACTTCACTCCAATGAACCTGGTGCTTTGATGCACCTTGTTGAAAATGTTGCTGGTGAGGATGATGATGATTCAGAAACAAAGGAATGCAAAAATCTTTTCAGGAACATGAGATTTTTCTTGAATCGTGAGGTGAGGTGCTAGGTCTTATTGCCACTATATATGTAAGTTTTTTTTAATGAGTGATCTAACTTGTCTGTTGGCCCAATTACCCTTTTTCAGGTTCCTAGAGAGTCATTACTGTTTATCATCCCAGCTTTTGGCGGTACAGTTTCTTGGGAAGGTGAAGGAGGACCATTTGATGAGTCTGACCATAGTATTACTCACCAGGTTTGTTTTATCTCATGATTTTATAAATATGCTTGTAGCGTTCATGTGTGCGATGAAAGAACAAAGCATGCTAGATTGTTTCCTAAGTTCAATATGGTTATGTATTTTGTGTTTTATTTGTGCATATCCTTTTTCTGGTATAACCGTCGGCCAATAAAATTAAAAGTGTTGTTCTTTAAATAAATATTCGTAGATTCAATCAGTGTTGTTCTATAAAGGGAACATATATGCTTACATGCCTTCTCAGTGTTACCATAGTCTTGTTAGTGTCAGACATACAATCAGTATTTATTTCTTGCATATTTATGCAGGTTGTTGATAGGTCAACTCAGGGGCGCAAATTTCTTTCTAGAGAATATGTCCAGCCTCAGTGGGTGTATGATTGCATTAACACACGCATTATATTGCCGACTGAGAAATATATAGTTGGATGGTAAATTGTCGAACAATTTCGTCTAGCACTTCTTTTATTGTTTTCTTAGAAGCATTGTCATTTTTTTTGCAATTAATCTCATTTTCTATGTAATGAAGTTTTGATGCGTTCAGTGTTTTTAATTTTTTTTTGCAGTGTTCCACCGCCACATTTGTCTCCGTTTGTTGACAATGAAGCAGAAGGACATGTTCCTGAATATGCTGAAGTTATTGAACGACTGAAGAACGCTGAAAGAAGAGATATCCTGCCATTGCCTGGCATGGGAAAAGAAGACTTTGATGACCCTCACAGTTTACTTGGTGTTGGTGATCGGAAAGAAGCTATTGAAGCTGCTGAGAGAAAACAAAAGGTATATATTTGTTTCATTTCATATTTTAATTTTATTTAATTATTGTCAATTTTGAGTGGCATTGACACAGGAATAACCAAAATGGCTATTAGAAATTATGTGTCTAAATTGGAATTAGTGCTTACCTTGAGAAGAATTTTTTTGGAAACATTATCTTGTTATTGGTGATTCTATAAATGCTTTGATTGAATTATTCGTCTTGTTTTCAGATTATCATTCTTTTGCAGCTAATATATTTTGACAATATTTTCATGGGACTCAGATGTTAATAAAGCAGAAACAGTATCTCAAAGAACTAGGAGATGAGCTTGAAGGTTCTCGTCCTTCTGCTGCTCCCTCAAGCGGCATCGAGGCCAGAGATGCTGAAGATGACACAGCCACCCCGGATTTGAAGCAAATTGCTGAGGATGCTGATAATAGGTCAAAGGTCTTAATGACACGCAAGAAGAGGAAGCTTTTAACTGCGATGGAGGTAAAATAATTCAGATAATTTTATATGTTTTCTACTTTTTTGGTGGTTTGCATATATATATTGATATTGTGTTGCTTATATGTGATTTGTGCTCTTGTTCAGATGGGCATAGAGAAGAAACAGGCCAGTACACATCGTTTGAAACAACGGAAGAAACAAATTGACGAGGCCAAGAAATCTGCAGAGACTTGAATGGGTCAATTTTAATTTTTACGAGATTCTTTGTTGTGGTGTAGTCTGATATCCATCCGAGTATTGTTTATTGAAGACCGGCAAATCATTCACGGTTGGCTGCAATTTTGTTGTAATATTTGTGATCTTGATTGTTTACGATTTCAGGACAAATGGTGTGTTATACCCGTGTTTTTACGGACACCCTTTATTTTTTGATTTAGTCTGTGTTGCTTCTATTATTATAGTATTATTATTAACAATGGATATCCATTTTTGTAGTGCAAGTTTTTGATTATTTAGGGTTTTCGAAAAATAATTCCTCTTTGGTTTAAAACCTAACTGCTTCGATGGCCTACATGTCGTCTCTGTTTTATTTTGATAATTTTTAATTTGTGTGGTGTCGATTTGAGTTGAGAGAGATATGAAAGGAAACCTACGTTTAGGAGAAACGAGGCATCACATTTTGATATGGTGTCGATTTACAGTAGGGTCATTTGTTGGCTATGTTGTCAGAGTTGTTAGGACACAATCTTTTTTACCACACAAATTCTTGTTGCCTTCAAATCTTTATGATGATAGGAAGACAAATGCATGTGAGTCCTCATGTGCTTGTGTTTTCCAAGCTTCTTAGGCCACCACATATCCACTTACCATTTAATCCAAATACCGTTTCTTGTTCACCTATATATACATCACATTTCTGGATTTCAAGCAACAACTACTCAAAATAATGTGGAGAAAATTTTCTATATTTAATAACAATGGCCATCATCAAAATGTTGAGACGATCTTTATCCAACGAGAAAAGATCAGCTGAAGTCCCAAAGGGGTATTTTGCTGTTTATGTCGGTTTGCATGAAAAGAAGCGATTTGTAATCCCAGTTTCGTACTTGAACCATTCGTCGTTCCAAGAATTGCTATTTCAAGCAGAACAAGAATATGGTTTTGAGCATCCGATGGGTGGCCTAACTATTCCTTGCAGTCAGGATTTATTCATCGATCTAACGTCTCGCTTGAGCAGAATATGATGCATACATTAGTTTTAGTTAGCCAACTTTTTTCTTTTCTTATATTAGGAAGGAGAAGAAATGTATCCAATGAGAAAAATTGAGTATATGAACATACCTGATTAATTTTCAGAAGCAATAGCATTATCTTTCGGTTGGTAACACTATATTTATGCTGACCCAGCAATTCGAATCTTTTTTATTATTACTATAGTTTAGTCAAATTACACATAACACTAAGTATTGTACAGTGTCTTCTGATGGCCACACCACTATGGTTGTCATAGCTAAGCCAATTTACCAACTCATGTGGGAATGTAACTGATGAGACACATTATATCTGAACCGTCAAATAAAAGTGAAAAAAAAACTGTAAAAGTAAAGAATATTCTCAGTTCATGGTTTATTTTCCGAATAGCTAAACGAAAAATAAAAATTCGTACAAACCAAAAAGCGTGTTCTACAATGTATACTAACTAAGTCTGAACGTCTCACATCACTGCATGTAATTTTAGAGACCTTCTTTTTTATATATATGAATTTTATTTTTCACTTATTTGAAGAGTGTAGAAAGTTACAGCTGAAACTATTGAATATATAGATGAATTTGGCACCCCTCGAGTTTTTTTTTTTTTTTTTTGGTGAAGATAGAATTCAAAGAATGGGACAATATAAAAGAAGGCAAAAGCATTAATTACATGAGAGAGATCACATGGATTTGTCGTCTGATTATCCAGTACAATTTGAAGACAAAATTGTAAGGCTATGTGAGGTTGAGACGTCTCAATCTATATTTCTAATTAATGTATTTATTTTTGAATATCTTCAAAGGTTGATTTTTTGTTCTCAAACCAGAAGACCATGCAGATATAATTAGCAGACAATTAACAAACGTTTGGTGGATTGGCGTTGCAAACAATATGTTTGATCTGCGTAACCCAGAAAATAGCTAGGAATGATCCGTTTGTAGTGCACAAGGTAGGCCTGAAACCACATTGAACCAACTCCAATATCAGTTTATATGATTAGAGCACCCATAGTGGGGGCATTATAAGTTTGAGTGGATATTTCCTCAAATGACCAAACAAATGTCTTTCAATTTCATTTGGACACCTATGTAATAAAAACAGTAATTTTATAAGGAAATTTGAAAATAGTTAAAGATATCAAAGGAAATTATGTCATTAGATTTGTGATTTTTTTATTTTATTTTAAAAGAAAGTATTAGGAGAGATCACATTTTGTTATCCAGTTGATTTTTTGTGGGAAAATCACTATAACTAATGATTGATAGACAAATCCATGTGATTATCCATGTGTTTCTTGATTTCACCAAATTTCCACTTACTTCATCCATCAATCAATCTAAGTAGTACAACATTTTTATGTTCAACTATATATACGACAACCATATTTCTAGCTTCAAACCAGCAGCAATAAGTCCGACAATTTTAGCTTTCTCAGTCTTTTCCACTATTGGAAAAAAGGCGATTAGAGGCGATTCAAAACAGTCTTTGGAGGCGGTTATGAACCGCCTCTTATAACAGCGACGCTTAAACTCAAAAAAAACGGATGGAATGACGTCGGGTGCCGGTTCTTAGCTAAAAAGCGCTGTCAAAACTATTAGTGGCAGCGCTTCTTAGCTAAGAAGCGCTGTCAAAACTATTAGTGGCAGCGCTTCTTAGCTAAGAAGCGCTGCCAAAAACAGAAACCGGGCAGCGCTTCTTGTTAGATTTAAAATTATCTTAGCGAAAGCCATCGCTATAACCGAGTAACCATCATATTGAATTATTAAGGATCGTAAGTTAGTTTACGGAAGCGTATCTGAATCCATAAGCGATTGGATTTGGGGTTTGATCTTTTAGGGCAATACGTATCCAATCTTTTAGAGAATCCTTAAGCTTTCTCTATATGTCTGACGATGGAATGCAGAATAGATTGATAATATGATTATCTTGATGATACACCTAGGGACCATAACCCTTATATACTTGAGTTATTAGGGTTTACCTATTTTAACCCATCATTAAAATAGATAGCCCATTGAGTATCTACACATTAAAGGCCCACACCCTACTAAAATACATTAAGCCCAATATCTTAAACACTATTTGATCACTTTTAATTAGCCTTCCTTATTTGACAGTGCACAATATATAATTATTTCACATATAAGCCCAATATTGGATTAAGGATCCAACAATCTCCCACTTGGGCTATATGTGTAACCTTATAATTATACATTGCAAGAATTTAACCGTACGAGCTCAACTTTGCTGTCATAACTAAAATGTAATTATATCAAATTTGGTCCATCAGCCATATCAACATAGGATCAAAGCGGCCTTCATTACATTTATCGTAACTCAACCCATCAATGGTCACATATGTCAATACAACTGAATGACATGGATCATGATGTGGATGTGTAGCATGGAAATTTCATGTATTGTGATCGTAACATGCTTATTTCCAACTAGTCCACCTTAAAATCTTAGTGAGATCAACCATATACTAAAATCAAAGTGTGAATCAACCAAATAACTTTAATTTCTGCAGAAAATAAACTTAAAATATCCTTAAACTGAAGTAACTGAAAAATATGTCTATAAAAGAGAACATTATAATCACAAAACTCCCACCGAAACTAAATATCCTCAAAAAATTTGACGCCCATACTAGCAGTATGCTCATGAAATATTTTGGGTGGCAATCCCTTTGTAAGCGGATCCGTAATCATGGAGTTGTACCGATATGTTCAATAGACAACTGTTCACTTTGAATTCTTTCTTTAACAACTAGAAACTTGATGTCTATATGCCTAAATTTCGTCGAGTTCCTATTGTTATTGGAATACAAGACTGCCGATTTATTGTCATAAAATAACTTAAGTGGCTTTTCAATACCATCCACTATACGCAGCCCCGTGAAAAAATTTATTAGCCATACTCCGTGGTTAGATGCCTCATAACATGTTATAAATTCTGCTGTCATGGTAGAGAAGGCTATAATATAATAGACTATTTAGCACTCCTCCAGCCAGCAAGAATACATAGCCTGACTTAGAGTTTATACTATCTTGGCATCCAGGATGGTCGGAGTCAGTATATCGAGCTGTGCCTCGAGCTCTCTGACCTGCGTCCCATCAGACTGAGAGGAGATGGAAGAAGAGCTGCCTCCGAGGAAACCCTTTGCAGCAGCGAACTCCTTCCCGAACGAGCCGGTGCCGTAGATCTTTCCCTTCTGCGACCCGACGACATCGAAGAAAACGCGATCAGAGTCAACCTCGGTACTCGCATCCTGGGAAGACGCGCGTGCCCTCTCCAGGTTTCGCTCGTACTCCTCCTGAAATACAACTCGTTAGTAAATTTTATATTAAAAGCAAAAAACAAGTTAAAAATAACAAAGAGACTCACATTAACAGTACTGGATCTCGCATCGATCCACGATCCGTCGTCCTTCATGTGCGTACGTACAAAAACCTGGTGCGCCTTGGCCTTTTGACCCGTCTCCCGCTCCTGTATCGAAATAGAATTTTCAAATAATTAACATTAAAATTAAATAAATAAATAATATATTATTATATTCAAAAATTACTTACGATATCCAGAGCATAATCGATATTAGATCTAGCTGCCCCCTGTGCTTCAACATCCCGGTACCCGGCCCAGCACGCTCGCTCTTCATGTTCCGGCTGCACTGCTCGGATCTGGCCTTATTCTCGGGCTTCTCCCACTCGACCGTCCAAGCCCTAGTTGAGAAGCATGATATATAATGTGTTATAAATTATCTATTATAAGTAAAAAAATTCTAATTTAATAAGAAAATATATAACTGAATCAATTACCTCCAGAGCCCCTCGTTAACGCTTCGATGCAGCTTACCAGGATGAGTGTTTGTTACCTGAAAATGGGGAGCAAATAAATATCCCCTAATCTTCAAAGTTGAAATTAGGATGCCTGCAACCACCAACAAATGTCAGATGGGGACCGGAAGGGTTTTCCGGCGAACCCCCTCCAATGCTTAAGTTAGTATATGGAGAGAATTTGGGAAAATAATTGCTTGATTAGAGAATGACTTACCTTTTGTACTTTTGTGATTATCTATTTATAGGTGTACTTTTCTAGGATTTCCTTAAAATCAGGGCCTTACGCCACGTCACCCTTCTGGGTTTTTCTTTTGGTTACTCTACCTTGAGCTAGAGCCCCAAGGTCCTTCGTATGACCTCAAACTAGGTCAAAGATCTCGAGCTGTATATACAGCGCCGGTTTAACCACTGTCCTCGAGCTAGAGGCATAGGGCTGAGCTGATCCTGATCCCTTTTATCCTGAAACAATGAGAATTTGCATACTGCTTATACTCGTTCAAAACTTCTCGTACTTGTCCCCGATCATCAGAAAAAATACGTTCCGTATCTCATGAACACTATACTCCTCCGAGTCCCAATAACAAACCCCCTACAAAAGAAAATAATAATTACATTTCAATTTATACATATGATTGTGTAGTTACATTAAAAATTAACAAATTACCTGAAACATCTCCCACCAGAACTCCTCAGTCTCCAGAGGGACTGCCTTATAGCACCACCCGACGGGATGGAGATCCTTCTCGAAGATCTCCCGGAGTATAGTAGTCACCTTACTATGTCTGCTGTGTAGCCTGTATTCAATTTTTTTTATTACGAATATAATTTAATCATAACGATAATTAAAATTTTAAAATCATTAATTTACTTACTTGCTCCCTACAATATAAACCTGAACCCCCCCCCCCCCCCTGTGGTGGGACCAGCTGCCGTCGCGATGTACCCGCATCAGACGGTGTATGTAGCGGTGTGTGTGATTTCGGTGTCGGTGTATGTGTGGGTGTATCCAGCGTCGGCGCTGAATGATCAGCACCGAGACCCACGTAGTCATCCTCAAAATTAGCTAAACGATTAGTTGAGCCCATATCGGATCGACCAATGCTGCTGGAACCTCGACCTCTCGGCATCTGTTAAAATTATTAAATAATAATACGAGCATTTTACAGAACACAAGTGCATATTATATATCAAACGTTTTAATAAAATTCAAACATGAAAGAAATAAGTTTTAAAAAGAATTAGATTACATAAATTTCAACCAAACTAATCGCTTTCACTATTAAGGTTATCATCAAACTCATCTTCATCTGTGTCTTGATCTGTATCTTGATCGGTGAGTAACTCTTCTTCTGCATCATCATTTGTATCGTCACCAAATTCATCCACGTAATTATCATTGGGGTCGTGCAACTGGAAACCGACATCGTCGAGTTAAATCGGATTACGTGTATCTGCAGCTTCCTCTTGAAATGATTCTTCTGGTAGAGGTTCGATAAATTCAACATTTGATCTCACCTTAATTTTACACGTTGCCCACCAATCCATCTTGTCTCGTCTCAAACTTGGGTACGCACAATAGTACACTTGTACAGCTTGAGAAGCAAGTACGAAAGGTTCATATCCATTGAACCTACGCTTATGATTGATATCGACTAGCTTATAATTTGGATGAACTTTTGTGCCTGTAGGAGTTGGATCAAACCATTCGCACATGAACAATAGCGTGTTTCTCTCCATCCGGCCGGTGTATTCAAGCTGCACAATTTCTATGAGGCGGCCGTAATAATCATACTTGGCTGCCCCATAATTTGACCCTTTAATGCATACTCCACTGCTAGATGTTGTTTTGCTAGATCCGTGCTCCAATGTGTGAAATCTATAACCATTTACCTTACATCCACGTTTTCACACATCTTGACGGACCCTCAGCTAAGGTCCTAATGTTCACGTCGATCACATTGTTCGAACGATCTCTAGCCTATGACATTGAATAATTATTTTTAATTTAAGAAATATATTACGGTAATTATATGATATGCATCTCGGTATCGAACGTCTTATACAATAAAACTCTCGACTCCATCCACGAATTGTGAGGATAAATAGCCGTTGTTGATACGCTTGTACATCCAACTACGATCGGAACTCATCCTAACATTATACGGTTTTTATATTGATTTATCAAAAATTGGGCAGCATGAGGGTGGCTAGAGAATGATTGAATTTTTTGGTAGGGCCCTATCTCATTCGAAAACGTAATTTTCCTGTAATACAGCATCTTAGTATATGAATTTTTGTTGACTAAAAATTTCGGCATCATCTCCCTTTAGTTCTCTAAGTACACATATATTGCAGTGCACCCGAGAACATAAGAGAGATACTGAACTGAAATTTATATATTCAACAAAAAAAAATATAGATAAGATAAGCCATATTACAATCACGCTCTCAAACTGTCCAAAGAAGTGGACAATTCGGGATTTAGTATCGAATTCTCTATTCGATACAAAATCCCAAACGAGGCTAAGGTATATTGTTTATAAAGAGTGTATCTTGGATCGAACATATTTTGAACTCCGTTTTTTGATAGATCAAACCTCCACGGCCGGCGCCGTAAACAACGTCATCACAGACGTATACATCAAGTAATAAATCACATCATTTAAACAATATATACAAAAAAATATGTACTCATAACACAACATGCATGTACCGATCACCACGGTATTTCACCACCACTATCACTAACAATTTAAAATATTTTGAAAACCACCGTCCTTTTTGAAAATAATTTTGAAAACCGTTATTGGAGGGACGAAACCTCCCGGCCGCGCCGTACACCACGTCATCACCGACGTCTTCCCAAACCAATCACAACATTAAGCAATCACATTAAAGCCATAACAATAAACCGTAAAAAACATGAAATTAACATGCATGTACCGATCACCATGGTATTTCCACCATCACCATCAATAAATTGAACCCTAATTACTTGATTAATCCTAAATTGAACCCTAATTTTGTAATTATTCCTAAATTGAACCCTAATTACGTAATTATTCCTAAATTAAACCCTAATTACGTAATTATTCCTAAATTGAATCCTAATTAGGTAATTATTCCTAAATTGAACCCTAATTTTGTAATTAATTCTAGATTGAACCCTAATTACTTGATTAATCCTAAATTGAACCCAAATTTTGTAATTAATCCTAAATTGAACCCTAATTACGTAATTATTTCTAAATTGAACCCTAATTGGGTAATTATTCCTAATTAGGGTTCCTAGTTTTGTAATTAATTCTAAATTAAACCCTAATTACTTGATTAATCCTAAATTGAACCCTAATCTTTAAACTAACCCTAAATTGAATCCTATATCAAAAATTATAATTGCAAAATCAAAAGTAAATCAACACATACAAATAATATACAAATTATAATTTTACATTAAAAATTAAACTAATAAAATCATGAATATACAAAAAAAAAAAAACCAAACAACTTACCTTGGCGACGGAGGCTTGCGAAGGCGGCGAAGGGTGGCGACGGTAGTGGCTTAGCAAAGGCGCCGACAGAAGATGGCAGCTGCCGAGGACGGCGGCAGACGATGAAGGCTGGCGAAGGCGGCGGCAGACGATGGCGGCCGCAGCAGTTCTCCCAGACGACGGGCGGTGGTGCGACGATGGTAGCGAACGGCGGTGGATGCTGGGCCGTGAAGCGCCGGTGGATGCTGGGCCTTAAAGAGACGACGCGGCAGTTTGGCGGCTACACACGACGGTGGGTTCGAGGCTGGACGCGACGGGCTTCTCTGCGGCGGTAGTCGACGGCAACGTTCTTCTTGGCGGCGGGTTTGGAGGCCGGTGATTTTTATTTTTTTTTCTTTCACTGATGAGATTTCGATCGAAAAGAAGAAGTGAGGCAGCGTCCCCGCTGCTGTGATTTTTAGGGTTTATTTCTGAGAGGACGATGCCCTCGGAAAACCGAGGGGAATGAAACCCCTCGATTTTTCCTATTTTTTTTAATTATTTTTTAAACAAACCGAGGGGAGGCCAATACCCTCGAAAATTTCCGAGGGGAAAAGGACCCTCAGTTTTTAAAAAAAATAAAAAAAAATAGGAAAAAAAATAGAAAACGAGCACGGAACGATCAGAAACCGACCCTCGTGGATCCACGACTCCGAGACGCACCCCTCCCCGCCCCGTTCATGAATTTTGGGTTTTTCTCCTATTTTTTACTATTTTTTTTATTTTCTCTAGGGTATTTTTTCAATTTTTTATTTAGTAAACAATCGGAAAAAAATACGAAAAGCGCACGAAACGACAACCGACCGACCCCCATGGTTCCGTGAGGTTGAGACGCACCCCTTCCCTAAATGTTCGTGAATATTTGGCGTTTTTTCCTATTTTTTGATAATTTTCTATTTTTCTAGGGATTTTTTTGATTTTTTATTTAAAAATTCGGAAAAAATAGGAAACGTGCACGAAACGAGGCACGACCGACCCTCGATGTTCCGGGATCACGAGACGCACCCACCTCCCCCTCGTCAAGATCACGTCGTCTCGTCGCTACGCGTTTCCAACCGAACGACTTCATCGATTGATCGTATCTTGGTTGTTTGGTCGAATTGCACGAAACGTGTGGATACGCACATACACGTTCATATTTTTCGACCGAAATTGGACCAAAACCTCCCCACGTGCCCGAGATGATAGGATTTATTTTATTTTTACGACTTTTCTATTTTTATCTATTTTTTTCCTATTTTTTTTTATTTTTTAAACAAACCGAGGGTCACTTTCCCCTCGGAAAAAAAACCGAGGGGAGGCCAATACCCTCGGAAATTTCCGAGGCGAAAAGGACCCTCGGTTTCTTTTCGAGTTTTTATTTTATTTTTTAATTTTTTAATTTTTTAAAAAAACTGAGGGTAAATGCTCCCCTCGGTTTTTTCGCAAATTATTTTAATTATTTATTTTTTTTATTATAAAAATACCAAGGGTTGTCATTGACACTCGATTTTTTCCGAGGGGATATTATTCCCCTCATTTTTTTGAAAATTATTATTTTTTTTGAATTTCTTTACGTTTTAAAAACTGATGGTATCTTCTGACCCTCGGAAAATACTCCTCTCGGAAATCCTTTAGTATTACCTTCGGTAATTATGGCGGTAAATATTGGTGCCTGATTTACGAGGGGTAACCCGAGGGTAATATATCCCCTCGGAAAAAACCGAGGGCTTTTCTTTCCCCTCGGTTCTTCCCTCGGTATTTTCCGAGGGGAAAACAACCCTCGGTTTTCCCCTCGGAAAATTGCAATTTTTTTGTAGTGGTATTTCTATACCTAACACAAAAGAGACGTCGCCAAGATCTTTCATCTCAAAATTCTTACTTAGAAATCTCTTGGTGTCGTTCAATAAGCCTATATCATTGCTGGCAAGCAAATGTCATCGACATACAAAACCAAAAATATGTATTTGCTCCCACAGAACTTATGGTATACACAATCATCGACCAAATTCATCTCAAAACCAAACGAGATGATCACTTGATGAAACTTGAAATACCATTGTCTAGATGCCTGCTTGAGCCCATAGATGAATTTCTTAAGTTTGCAAACCATATTCTTTGAATCTCCCGAAACAAAGTTTTCAGGTTGCACCATATAAATCGTCTCATCAATGTCTCCATTAAGAAACGATGTCTTTACATGCATCTGATGCAACTCAAGATCAAAATGTGCCACTAATGCCATTGTAATCCTGAAAGAGTCTTTCGAAGAAACTGGAGAGAAAGTCTCTTTATAATCAATGCCTTCTTTCTGAGTAAATACCTTTGCAATAAGGCATGCTTTATATCTTTCCACATTGCCTCTTGAATCCCTCTTGGTCTTAAATATCCATTTGCAACCAATGGGTTTCGCACCTTCTGGCAATGGGACGAGTTCCCATACGTCATTGTTACTCATGAACTTAATCTCCTCATTCATGGCATCTATCCACTTTTGAGAATTTGAGCTTTCAATGGCTTGGTGGAAGTTGATTGGATCATCTTCCATCACTCCAATGCCAGTCTCATTTTCTTGGAAAAATGCAATGTAATCATCTGAAATTGCACTTCTTCTTTCTCTAGTGGATCTCCTTAATGGCATAGGTTCTTGAGGTTGTAGAGTTTGTTGATTCGGAATTTGTGGAATGGGAGGTTCTTCGATATTGTCTTGATTTGTGTCTTGAATAGAGTCAGGAATAAAATCCTGATCAATGCCAACAACACCCATGGGAATATCTACATATTCCTCTTCAAAGAAAAAATCGTTAACTGTATCTCCCCCCGCAAACTCAACATCCTCAAAGAATTGGGCATTTCCCGTCTCAAAAATAGTTTTAGTTGTGGGATCATAAAACTTGTACCCTATGAATCTTTCAGAATATCCAACAAAATAACAACTAACTGTCCTTGTGTCCAGTTTCTTTTCATTAGGCCTATAAGGCCTAGCCTCAGCTGGACACCCCCAAACATGCAAGTGCTTTATACTGGGCATTTTACCCGTCTCAAGTTCATAAGGGGTTTTATCAGTTGCTTTAGTTGGAACTCTGTTAAGGATATATGCTGCAGTCTTAAGTGCTTCGTTAGACACAAGATTTTAAATTCTCCGTTTGGAGATATGACTCAATCTCTTGTGCCATAACGTAGCTGAATTCTCTTTGGTTAATTTCCTTTTCACACCTCGTGTGTGTAGATGCAGAGATTAATTAAATGAAGCAATAACATCTAGTGAATAAAGATTATCGTAACTTGATAAAGAACCATAACCAACCAATTTTGAATCATGAGACATGCTAAATTTTCCACTTCCAAAAGAACAAGAATAACCAAATTTGTCCAAAACAGAAATAGAAATCAAATTTCGTCTAAACGACAAAACAACAAATGTCTCATCAAAATTCAAATAATTTCCAATATCTAACAATAATCTAATTTTTCCTATTGCTTCAACTTCAACTGTCTTGCCATCGCCCACATAGATGTATCTTTCATCATCATTTGCCTTTCGACAATGGAGGTAACCTTGCATAGACACACTGATGTGAGTTGTTGCACCGGAATCTGTCCACCATGTGTGTCTAGGAACCGAAGTTAAATTAACCTTAGAACAAACCAAATTAAGTAGCATACTTTTCTTAGCACGCCAAGCATGATAGTTGCTACACTCTTTCTTCCTATGTCCTTCACCTCCGCAGAAGAAACAACCCGTACCGGTACCAGAACCAGTACCGTATTTTGCACTAAGTGCCTTTTGTTGTTTCTTTTGTAGTGTTGTGTGTGCAGCTTCCTTATCATTCTTTCGCTTTAATCCCTTTCCCTTAAATTTGGAAGTTGAGGCAAAATTAGCACTTTCAGTCTTGTCTTGTTTCAACCTTTACTCTTCTTGGACACAGTGTGAGATGAGCTCATTCAGAGACCAAGTCTCTTTCTGACAATTATAGCTCACCTTAAACTGATTGAAATGTCCCGGAAGAGATATTAAAACCAAACTAGCAAGTCCTCGGAGAGTTCAAGCTTAAGTGCTCTCAATTTTGAAACAATATGAGACATTTTCATAATGTATTCCCTAATATTGCCTTTACTTCCATACCTCATTGAGATCAGGTTTGTCAATAGCGTACCAATTTTAGCCTTTTCGTTCTTGACGAACCTTTTCTCAATATCAGCAAAGAATTCTTTAGCTGTATTGATTTTCTCAGACATAGTGCCCCTAAAAGCTTCTAGAATGACTTTCTTCATGATCATCATAGACATGCGATTCGATTTTCTCCTACCTTTCCATATCCCTCTTTTCATCCGTAGTACTTTTATCCGTAAGAGGTGGTGGGGAATCAGTCCTTATCGCAACGTCGAGATCCATGACTCCGAGAACTGTTAAAAGATTCTCTTGCCATGACTTGAAGTTTGTGCCATTTAGCATGGGGATAGAGTTGATGCTCGCAATAATATTAACAGGAGTAGATATAGCTGAATCAAATAAAATAAACCTATCATGATCATATAAACTTAGAATCCAAATAATAAATTCAAATAAAAGGTAAATCCCATCTCAAGATATTGACACTCCATCAAAGTCTCATCTTTTGACAAGAAATTAACTTGTAATTGACATCTTGGCGCAGTAATCAAACACTGATAATAAGAACATATCAAACAATGAGTCTTCCTTTTGGCCGAGTCATTGCTCATATGCAAAACCAAATAATCATCACACGTTTACTACCGCAATTGCACATATAATTATGATAAATATGAATCTTCATTTTGGCCGATGAATATTCACATAGATTACATGCACACAACCTTTTATATCTTGAAATAAATTAATCTCCACAAGAGAGGTCACTTTTGTGACATTGTTGATTCAATTAATATATCTCAAAATATATAAAATCATACCAATATTTGAATTTAAAATTTAAACTCCAAGACCAAGTTAATTTTAGGATTTTATTTGAGGTCAATTTATAAATAAACCTTAATTGAAACTCAAAATTAAATTCTTAAATCCCATCCCAAGATTTACTAATCATGCAAATTGGCCCAAAATTTAAAAGATTTTCAGTGAAAATTCAATTTTTCAAAATTTTCTAAATAGCCAAACAGCCCCTTAACAATTTTCTAAAATTCTAAGGCCTTTTCTGTAATTTTTGAAAATTTTAATAATTACAGAAATGCCATTCTAGACTTAAAACAGTTTTCTAAAAGTTTCTTGGGGTTGGAACATAATTACAGAAAGTTCATGGGCAGTCTCGCAGTTTTTCATAAATTTAAGGTAAATCTGTAATTTTCACAAATTTCTAAAATTTTAATTAGGCCCAAAAGTATGTCAAATTCTCAAAATCTTTACCCAAGCCCAAAATCGAATGTAGGACTTTCGATTCGAGCCTCGTCGGCCAAAACCGCCCACACCACGCTGCAGCCCGTGAAGAGCCGAAGCTTCCTGAAGTGACGGCCCGCCGGAAAAGTCATCGGAGCCGCCGCAAAACGGGCCTGAAATTTTCGAAGTTGACCGCCAAAAAAATGGCCGATCGTCGCCTGTCTTCAGCCGCAGTGAAGCCCACCGTCTAGAGTTCTACGCCGCCGACATCGCCGAGGAGGTGGCCCAGCCGGAGGTGTCGCGATGCCGGCGACTGAATCCATGTTCCCAATTCCCAGTTTCACAATCTTTTTTAATTTATTTATTTTAATTATGCTTATCTATCTATCTATCTATCTATCTATCTAATCTATATATATATATATATTAAAGGAGAGGTATGGAGAGAGAAAGAAATATTAGTAGGAAAGAGAAAAAATACCACGTAAATTTCATGTAGGATTATTTTCTTTTTTTGGTTATGTAGGAATTTTCTTAACATAATTATGATAGATACCTTATTTAATATTATTATGATTTGGTTTCTTTTTTTAATTAAAAAGCTACCTTGGATTAGTTTTCTCTTTTAATTATGTAGGAATCTTCTTAACATAATTAGAATAGATACTCTAATTAATATTAAAATAATAAGAATTAATATCAATATATATACATATATACGTATAATATATATATATATATATATATATATATATGATTATATATATATATATATATATATTAATCACTTATATGTTATTTTGATTTTCATTTTAAGTTATTTTTAACTTTTTTTTGTT
>BMAC01000116.1:1760764-1783706 GCA_014905375.1 Phtheirospermum japonicum
AACAAAAAAAAGTTAAAAAATAACTTAAAATGAAAATCAAAATAACATATAAGTGATTAATATATATATATATATATATATATATATATATATATATATATATTATATATGTATATATGTATATATATTGATGTCTATGTGTGTGTGAATGTTATTTTATTTTTATTATGAGTCCAACAATATCAAATTTGTCATTTTTTCTCAAAAGTAATTTTACCACTTTTTTAATTAAAATATGCAAAATTGCACAATGCAATACAATGTAGTATTTGCTTAATTGACTATCAACATGTTATTTATCAAATATTATTACGATTCAGTACTTTTGATTTGAATTGATTTCTTAAAATAATTTATTTGTTACTATCTCAGTAATCATGCAAAATAATACAAGTGCGAAACCAGCATTGAGTGGAATGAATACTGTGGCATCAACTATAATAGATCCGTAAAAATATCAACTAATTGTCTATTAGTTGTTGGTGATATTGATCCACAAAGTGGTAGTAAGAGAATTGCAGTAGAAAAGAGATCTGGTAATTTGAAACGTATCAACGAGTTGCATCATTTGTACGTTGCTCTACACTATCCATTAGTATTTTCATGTAGCGAAGACAACCACAGGGAAGACATATCTTTTTCTGAACCTCAAAGATTTAAAGGTAAGGGTAAACAATATGTGAGTCAGATGGAGTTCTTTTCTCACCGATTACATGAAAGAGGCACGGAGGTACTCACTATTCTATATAGTCGGCGACTCACACAAAAATTCATAATTGATGCATATACGATTATTGAATCTTCAACATTGTGGTACGTTAGAACTCATCAAAAAAATTATAAAGTGAGATTTACAGTAGGATTTTATGAGGTGAGGCATATGGCTGGTACTCATGTTGTCTTACCCACGACATTTACTAGCGGTTCTCCAGAGGTCGTTTCACATAATTTTTTTCTATACTGAATTGTGTAGCTTATTTATATGTTAAATAGTGTAGCCAATTTAGATCTATCAAGTATTTGTTTAAAAATAGGGTAATAAATATAACTATAGGTTCACTATAACATTATATCATAACAAATGTGAGGATGTAGTAGATAAAAATATTGATGAGATCAACATGTATTATGATTGTCATTGCATTTTTCCACGCGAAGCGGTGTGGAGAATATTAGTTTATGAAATTCAGTATAAAACTTCACATATCATGTGTTTGAGTTTTTATCTTCCAGAAGAGCATAATGTATTGTATAATGATAATGATCACGCAAGTCAAAAACACCATAGCATGTTTTAGGTTGGTTCGAGATAAATAAGAAAAATCTGGAAGCATGGAGTTTGCCTTATGTTCAGTTTCCTAAAAAAATGGACACCTAGGAAACTAGATTTGTTTTCATTAGTACAAATTTACTATATTCCGCCAAAATTGGTAAAGTAATGGATGCAATATATTTAACCAAGAGTGGTGTATTTCTCATCTATAGAAAAAGAGGATGCTTTCTACAACTGTTAAATCTAATAGTGAAATTATTCTTAATGTAATATCTAATGACATAACTTTTCTTCTTCTTCGAAAGGAAGAACTGGGCATTCTAGATTTAGGGTTACTTTTAATATCCACCAAAATTTCGATCATTACTGGTACTTCATTTGCAAAATTAATGGTGGATGCGCATCTCATTATTTGGGATGAAACTCCAATGATGCATAACCATTATTTTAAAACCCTGGACAAAACATTGAAAAATATGATGACATTGCAAATAATTCTAATACACAGCTTCCATTTGGTAACAAAATAATAATTCTTGGTGGAGATTTTCATCAAATTTTGTCGATTGTTCCAAAAAGTACTAGATCAGACATAGTTCACACAGTGATCAAATAAGCGCATTTATGGACTCATTACATAGTTTTGAAGTAGACCAAGAATGTGGTGCTGCAAAATCACAATTCAGATCCCAATTGTGTCAAGTTAAAGAAAATTTTCAACTTGATAAATAGTATATGAGATGTAATAGTTGGAGGACCAAATGATGGTATCGTTCAAATTGAAATCTAAGTTATCTATTATTGAAAGATGATGGTGACCATGTTCTGTCAATTATGGCGAGCAAATATCCACAATTTGAAAAAACTACTGAATGTTTCGCTTATTTGGAGGGTCGGGCTATTCTTTCCCCAACACTTGATGTCGTCGATTTGATTAATAAATATATGATGTCATAAAATTATGGAGAATGTGAAGTATATCTTAGCTCTGATAATGCATGCAAATCTGACTCAAACATTGACGAATTGTATGACGTTCACTCACTAGAGTTTCTAAATGCCATTAAATGTTATGAATTGCCTCTATGAGTTAAAACTAAAAATTAGAATTCCACTCATGTTGTTGAGAAATGTCGATCATTCCTTTGTGTTGTGTAATGTTAGTTGTTAACTTGACGGTCATATTGTATAGGCTAATATTTCTCAAGGAAGCAATGTAGGTGAATTATTGTTAATCCCTAGAATGACCGTCACACCATCCAATTCGAGATTCCCTTTCAAGTTCCAACGATGATAATTTCCTCTGATCGTGTCATATGCTATGATGATCAAWAAAATTCAAGGACAATATCTCTCTCACGTTGGAATTTTCCTTAAGAAACCTGTTTTCAGCCATGGCTATATCAAGGGTGACCAATCGTATGGGTTTACAAATATTGATCGACGATKATGAGAATAAACATAGTAACAAAACTACAAATGTTGTGTATAAGGAAATTTATCATAATTTGTAAAGTATATTTCGTCTAATAACAATCCTTTTATGAATCAAGTTATATCATTTTGAATACTATTCGATTTTTAAATAATATTTAGATGATTTATATATAGAGAACAATTATGGTAAAACCATCACTGGTGTGAGAACCAGTGATGGTTCTTACCGAAATACACACACACACACAAAGATATATATAACTTAAGTATACATATATACAATTACTTATTTAAATATTTTAATACAATTTAAACAATTCTTTTTATTTTAAATAAAATAAAATAAAAAATTATCGTGCAATGCACGGGCACAATACTAGTTAATCTTAATTAGGGAGAGAGTATACCATGGACCCAGGTGTACCTCGAAAGGTGCACCCTATAATTTAATTTATCATCGTATATAACTGGCATATATCATCACATATAACTGGTACATATCATCACATATAAATGATACATATAATCACAAATAATTGAAATTATAAACCTAAAATTTAAAATCTTAAAATTAAAAAAATAAACCTAAAACAAAAAATTAAACCCTAATAATGGAAAATTAATCCCTAAAATGATAAACTAAATCCTGAAATTGAATATTAAAGTTTAAATCCTAAATTTCTATCATATATCATCACATATAACTGACACATATCATCACATATAACTAACACATATTATCAAATATAACTGGTAGAATTATAAATTTTTGTTGGGACCCTAAAATGGAAAATTAAATAAAAAAATAATAAAATAAAATATTAAACCATAAAAATGGAAAACTAAACCCTAAAATATAAAATTAAACCTTAAAATGGCAAAGTAAACCCTAAACTCTAAATTTCTGTCACATATCATCACGTATAAATACCATATATCATCACGTATAACTGTCATATATCATCACGTGTAACTGTCATATACCATCACGTAATACAGGAGCACCTATCAAGGTGCACCCGAGTGCACGTAATAAATTGCCTTAATTAGGGCCCTTAATCCATTAATTATTCTATAATTAAACCTAAATTAAAACAAAACCTTATATCCTTCGTCTGAAAGAGGGGGCAATTTATTAGGTGCACCTGGGTGCACCTTGCTATGTGCGCCCTGTTATACGTGATGATATATGATAGTTATACGTGATGATATGTGGTAGTTATATGTGATGATATGTGTCAAAAATTTAGAGTTTAGGGTTTACTTTTCCATTTTAGGGTTTAGTTTTACATTTTAGGGTTTAGTTTTACATTTTTAGGGTTTAATATTTCATTTTAAAGTTTAGTTTTTTACTTTTTTATTTAATTTTCCATTTTAGGGTCCCGACAAAAATCAATCATTCTGCCAGTTATATGTGATAATATGTCGTAGTTATATGTGATGATATGTGTCAGATATATGTGATGATATATGATATAAATTTAGAATTTAGAGTTTAATATTCAATTTAAGGGTTTAGTTTTTTATTTTAGGGATTAATTTTTTATTTTTAGGGTTTAATTTTTTGCTTTAGGTTCATTTTTTTAATTATAGGATTTTAAATTAATTTATATTTAGAATTTCAATTACTTGTGATGATATGTATCAGTTATATGTGATGATACATACCAGTTATATGTGATGATATATGTCAGTTATATACGATGATAAATTAAATTATAGGGTGCACCTTACAAGATGCACCTGCGTCCATGGTATACTCTCGAACGACAGAATCCAGTTTTCCAAAAAAAAAAAAAAATGATTCTTAATCCAATTTTTATTATTATTAGAAGCGTAATAATTTTGTCTGAACACGCAAGTACATATTACTTTTGGTTATTCACCCCATGTCATTACAATCAATAATCCTTATTATATGCGGACCAACTTCCTTATTTACCGAATCCATATAATTAGAGAAGAAAAAAAAAATCGTGCTGAATCGATATAATTCTCATAAGAATTAAACTAACCGAATCCTAATCCATATCAAATATGCAGGCATAAATTCGAAGGTAAATTCAATATCAATCTCAAAAATAATTTGATTCCCAATAATTTAATATGGTTGGATCTGATACCACTTGTTAGATTTAAAATTATCTTAGCGAAAGACATCACTATAATCGACTAACCATCATATTGAATTATTAAGGATTATAAGTTCGTTTACGAAAGTGTAACTGAATCCATAAGCGATTGGATTTGGGGCTTGATCTTTTAGGGCAATACGTATCCAATCCTTTTAGAGAATTTGGGGTTTGATCTTTTAGTGCAATACGTATCCAATCCTTCTAGAGAATTCTAAAGATTTCTCTGTATGTCTCAGAATTGGATGCAGAATAGATCTTGATGATACGTATGATCTATGTACCATAACCCTTATATACTTGAGTTATTAGGGTTTACCTATTTTAACTCATCATTAAAATAGCCCATCATTAAAATAGATAGCCCATTGAGTATCTACACGTTAAAAGCCCACACCCTACTAAAATTCATTAAACACAATACCTTAAACATTATTTGATTACTTTTAATTAGGCTTCATTATTTGACAGTTCACAATATATAATTATTTCACATATAAGCCCAATGTTGGATTAAGCATCCAACACTTCTTAGCTAAGAAGCGCCGCCAAAGCTATTATTGGCCGCGCTTAGCTGCGCTTCTTAGTTAAGAAGCGCCGCCAATAACTGAGCAATAACATCGGTTTCTTAAGGAAATGATGTCGGTGACACAGACAATATTAACATCGGTTTGAATATAACCCATGTAAATTCTAAAGTAATAATTAAAAAAAATAAATATCCATTCTATTTTACCTATCCTCGTCCAAACCTATAAATACCAAACAATTGCAATTTAATTCATATTTCATGAAAATTAAAATTAATCAACATCAAATGTTAACAAAAGCATTCAATATACTTAAAAAAACCATTTTACAAGAAAAATATAAAAAAACACAATTAAGCAAGGCGTTTCACGAAAACCCTTTCTCCAGAAATTGAACTGCCCCTTTCTCTGGTAATCAATAAGTGATAAAAATAAAAATATTAACAAAACCCCCAAAAATGCAAGCCATCACAATAGCCGCCAGAATACAAATAACAAAAAATGGCTAAATCTTGGAAGGCAAAAACTAACAAAAGCCCAAGAGGAATTACAAATTACCCTAGCCAAGGAACTCCAAAGCCTGCAACCCACTTGCAGCAGTAGTCACTGGAAAAGGGTAAAAAATAATAATAAAAAAATTGAGCATCTCAAATTCAACCAAAATTATATGAAAAGTGCAAACTAAGAATATATATATATATATATATATATATATATATTTATTTATTTATTTATAAAATATGTATTCAATGGGGAGTTTTCCACTCTGTTAACATGAACTTTTCGACAAAACACAAGAAAAAAGCAGCTGCAACAACAATATAAAATTTCTTGATCCAGTGTCTCTAATTCATGAATATAAACTCATTTCTAATTTCAAAGCAGTGATTAAGAATGAAAAAATGACCTGAATGACAAAGCAGCGAGTGTAAATGGTCGAATCATCACAGACGAACCATTCGCATGGTGGCAAAGAATCTTTTTCCCTAATTCTTAGAATGGAAAATTATCATATTCCGTTGCGCAAAAGACAGCAAAACATGGGCAGACAGACTCTACAGATCCTACAAAATACAAGACCGTGCATTATCAACATAACCCAACATTGATGTATTTGGCTAATTAATTGCTAAAACCAACACACTGTCAATATTGAACTAATTAGGGCATTTTTCACATGAAAGGCCCAAAAATAATAATAAAAAAAGAAATTACCCCAGCAGATTTGACGAAGCTTTCAACAATGCGATTGAGGAGAGGGTGACCAAGATCGAAGAACCTGCCACTGTCGAAGCCGAATAACCACTCCGAATCCTCTCTCCATTCCTCTTCCCAATCCCGAAACAGCACACCTCGCCACGTGGATCCTCGACAGACTTGGCGTCGAAAGACAACCCGCAGCTCGAGAAACACCGTCGTAAGAGGTCGGAAGTGAGATGGAATCTGAGATCCGCGTCATCGGCGTTTGATTGAGGAAATAGACGGCTAGGATATGCCACTAGTCTTCGTCCACTGGAATTTCGTGGGAGGAGATGATTCTAGGGCACTTCGAATTTTCCAATTTCTACCGAGAGAGTTGAGAATTAGTGGACCGACCCGCGTTCTGATGACTTTTGGTGACGTTTCAACAAAAGACCGCCTCCCGTTCTGATTAACTTTTGGTCACGCTTCAACAAAAGACCGCCTCCCGGTTCACAATATTGGAGGCGTTTATTAAAGAACCATCACCTTTATTATTTTAAGCCAACAAGCGCTGCCCGAATATTTTTTAATGTTAATATGAGGTGGTTTAAATCTAAAAACCGCCACCTTTATAGTTTTTGCAGCGGTTTGCCTTTGAACCGCCATTTATGAAACGTCTCTAATCAACTTTTCTCCACTAGTGTTCACTTATTTCACAATAATTTCCAGAAATATGGTTTTGATTCATCGATAAACTCTCGCTTGAACTAAACCGATAGTGATAGATACAGTACATTTATAGGAACACAGTTTTGCAAATTAGCTAGTTATTTATTTATATTGAGAGATAGAAAGGGATATGTTTACAGACAATGAATATAAAGAGAATTACTAATCCATATTCTGTTTGTAATAAGTTAGTTTTATTACCTCTTGAATTTAATCATCGTGAACGTGTAATAAGTTCATGTAAATCACAAGACGGATTTTGCTAAGTGTTGCTGTGTCTCGAGAATGTTTAATTTAGCTTTGCAGAGTGACAAATAATCGCAGTTAGTTTTATTTTTAGTTTTTTCTACTTGGCATCCCACATCGCCTGGGAGAAAATATGAAGGCTTGAGGCATGCATACAAAAGAGCTGGCCCATTCACTCTGAAGCTCATACCTTTCTCGGCCTTTTGGCTAAGATCAAGTGTAGTATCTGTTCTTATCAGTTTAATATCTGATATGTGGGCCATGCGCCCACACGATATTAAATTTATTTTTTGAGGGGGAAGGCCCGTTAAGGCAGCTTGCTGCTAGGGTCTTCGAGCGTCGCCCATGCGTTGCACTATTGTACGGGCCTGGCGCGCCCCACCAAATCAAGTTAAACTATTTAGGAAAGTACTGTGTCGAGTGGACTATAAGATATTTAGTTATTTTAGATGTTGTCTGATTCGAAAGCTGTGATCGCCTTTTATTTTATCTTTTAGAACACACAATTTTAAGGCGTCTTGTTCTGTCAATTGTAATGGCTTCCACTATATTCAAGTATGATTAAACCACGAAGAGCAATAAGTGAAAATGGTACAATATTTCTTTGAGCCGCGTTGAACAAGAATTGGATTTCATCATCCTTCATGCAGTTTTCTTAATGATATTGTTTGTGGATAAAAAAAATTAGACAATGCACATCACTCACACAAGAATTGGATTTCATCATCCTTCATGCAGTTTTCTTAATGATATTGGTTGTGGATAAAAAAAATTAGACAATGCACATCACTCACAGAATGATAAAAAATATTAAAATTCTATCATGGAGGAAAAATAAAAGAAAAAGATTATAATTTCTGTCAACAAAGAAATTTGCTGAGATCATGATTAAGAATCAATGGTAAAAAAAAAAAGGTAATGTATTCAAGGTTCAAAAAAGGCGTGGTAAGACGACAATGCCTAGCCTCATGCCTTTAAAACTTAGGCGTGCCTAGGCGAAGCCTAGTCGTTGAAAACCATTTTCAAATATCTTTATTATATTATTATAATAAGTAAAAGAAATATGTTTAACAGATTTATCTACACATTTATCGATAATTTTTTCTATATATGATTTGGATTTTTCTTGCAGTGCACATGCTGATGAGGTAAAAAACAATTTTGCACTGAGATTTTCTTTACTTTCAACAAAAATTGATAGTTCTAGGAAAGGTTTTATTGGATGCTTTCGACTTTCAAGTACATGCGCAAGCTATTATGGCATGAGCTCTCCCATTTCAAGTGCTGAGAGCAACTGAAATTACTCAGGAATTCGATCTTCCGGTCATTTTGAAGTTTGTATGTTTAGTAATATATTAAAGCATATGTAGTTCTTCGATCTTCAATAATGAAAAAGACTTGAAGAAAAATTAATAAGGCTGGGGTAACTTGGAAGGCATCGTGTATAGTTGTAAGATTTATAATAATCCCACATCTTGTTTTGAAGTATAGAGGAGTGCTGAGATGCAATATAAAAGGTGACCTGGTGTGATTGATAAACTCACTTACCTGGACGGGGTCGATGGGTGATCATTAAGGCCCATGGCCTAGGTTGGCGACCTCCATTGCACTTTGGAGGGGCGCCCGCCTAATGTCGGCCCAAGTGGTCGAGCCTACGTCATAATTTGTGATAGAGGGGGCCTGCGTTCGCGCGGCCCCTGCCCAATTGAAAGTCTTAAATATTTATTAAAGCCCAATAACAATTATGATGCTGTATTAAAAGTAGTTAATTATGTTTTTATTTAAAGATGTGTAGGTAGATATTTAAAGAACAATACGCTTCCAATTTATCAATTCTAATTTTGAGTGCACATATGAGCCATATAAAAATGTAGCAAGACGAAGTGTAGTCATATTTTTTTGGAGTTTATGTTTTATAGTTATATTAGCACATAACTTGTATGCCCTTCTTAACCCTGATCACATATTTAATTGCCTGTTTGGGACTTTGGGCTGGGACTTTGGGCACAATTTTTACTTCTGCAAATTGAATAAAATGACTCTTAAGAAAAAAAAAAATTGGAAAATCTGTGGCGGCAAGGGAAGGCTGAAAATAAAAAGTTTACAAGAAGAATATATAGCTAAAAAATGGACTGCAGCGGCGGTGGCAAAGGAAGCAGAAGTGGCTACTCGAATACCAACGAAGGCGATGGCGAAGAATAAAAAGGCAAAGCAGAAGGTCACTGAGTTATTTTCGATTTCATATCAAGGTTTTGAAATATTTTATTTTATTTTTTTATCCAATTGATTTAGGGTTTGAAAAATTAGGAAAAAACATATATTGTTGATGAGTTTTTGAAATAAACATAAGATGTTAGCATAAAATTTGGGCATCGTAGGTTGATGAATGGGCATAAAATAAAAATAAAAAAATTGTTTGAATCTTTGGTCTTTGAAATTTGTATGTTGTTGGAATGTGGTTTGGGTTTCTTGGACCTTAGAGACAGTTTCTTAAATTGTTTCTTGGATCCTAAAAACAGTTTTCTTTTCAAGAAACAGTGGTCTCTTTGATCCAAAAGACTATAAATTTTGTTTTGTCTTTTGTCGGATCCTAGTAGTTATGATTGGTCGAATATTATTCAATAGTTGTTTAACATAAAATTCGGGCATTGTAGGTCAATGAATGGACATGATGATGGGATATGGCTTGCACTTGCTTTAGGAAACTCAAGCTCGTTAATGTTAAGACCGAAATGTGAAACTGCCATGCACTTAATAGTTTTGAGAAGTCCATTTTTAAATAGTTTCTAAACTTTTGACTCTGAAATGTATAACAATGGAAAATTGTTAGATTTGTTTGAGCGGGAGGTGAATATAAGAGGTGCGAAGGAGCACGATCGTTGGCTTTGAAATCTTTTCGTTTAACCTATGACAATGGTAATTGAGTCACACGATAGTATTTTGGTCTTTTTCAAAAAACAAAAAGAAAAAAAAATAGGATTGACGATTTTTTTTTTGTTCCATGGATCTCGTAACTTGTGTATCACAACTATGAATGAAATAATTGCATGATGTTTGATTTATTAGGTTTACGATGGTGATACACTTTTATGTAGTTTTACATGGTCTAATATCATGTTGGTTCTCCAATTATGCAGGAATGGTTGCGTAAAGATAAGACAGATCAAAAGAAGCAAAGAACAACACCTTGAACCCACTAGAAGATGATTTTGTCATCTTAATTTTGTGATTTGAGCTTGTTAGACATTTTCACGCAAAAAGTTTTAGTTGAATAAATATTGTACGTCTCAGTTCAAGATCTTAGTTAAGTACTATTGATATCTTGGTTCTTTAGTGTAAGATTGCAACAAATTCCTTTATTTTGTAATATCTAGAAAATTGAGGCCTTATTGTAAATCAACTTTATTTTCAAATAATGAAAGAAAATTCTAAATTTAATTCTGTCTTAGAATTTAAAAGTTATTTGATTGATTTACACTTAATTTTAGTATATGGTTGAGCTCACTAAGGTTTTAAGGTGGACCAGTTGGAAATAAGTATGTCACGATCAAAATAATGAAATTCCCATATTACATATCCACACCATGATCCATGTTATTCAGTTGTGTTAACATATGTGACCATAGATGAGTCGAGTTATGATAAATGTAGAGTAGGCCGCTTTGATCCCATGCTGATATGTCCGATTTAACCGGATTGGATAAATGCATTTTGGTTATGACAACAAAGTTGAGTTCGTACGGTTATATCTTGCGATGAGTATAATTTTTTGGTTGTATATGGGAATTTACTCTAAGTTATTTTATGACAATCAATCGACAGTCTTGTATTCCAAAAAAAATATGAGCTCGACGAAATCAAGACATATACATCATGACCGAGCATCGCAACACGGTAAATCTAATATTTTCCTTCATTTCCTCCACTAACTTGTAGTAGCGGTTAATAAAGGTCGATTTCACGAGAAGTATGAATTAAATTATAATAATATAATATTAAGTGAAATTATAAAAATTAAACAAAAGGGGCTGTTGAAGATTATTATATTAATACTAATAATAAAAATAAACTAACACGCAACAAAAATATGGATAAAAATAATATAAAGAAAGCTTTCGGTTTACGATTCCGTCTACAGCCTCGCTCGACTAAATCTAATTAATTGTGCCAACTAATCCTATTGATTTTCCAAAATTACTAGCCCTAAATAACAATAAGCTCTATTATTCAAATTCTCTCTTAACGAATAATTAATTGAAATAAGTTCTTCGTTTAAATCTAACTATTAGACAACCTTGAATAAGCTCTCTAGATTTAATGCAATAGTAACTTTTAAAACTAGGAAAATAGGCTATTCTAAGTAATAAACTCACATGCTCATTTTATTTAACCCAGTTCATGTTATCCCTAGTATTACGAATATTAGTTGCTACAAACGAATCAAACACGATAAAAATTACGGAATGAATGTTTAATTCTAGCGATAGATATGTAAAACCTAATCTAGGTGATCAAGTTAGAAAAAGTAAAAACACATCTTGATTAATAAAACAGAACAACATAATAAACTCTATAGCAACAATAGAAAATCGTCACGGGAATTAATTAAAATAAAACCAAGCCATTACAGTTCAACATCTCCGAAACCGAAATAAATAAATCTAGCTACACATATCGTTTATGAAAATAAACATAGTCATGAGTTTAAAATAAAAAGAAAATAAAAAGAGTAGAAAATTGGCAAACGTAGAGATCCTATGTCGAAGATCTTCACGGCGTTGTGTCTCCGAATCCGTTGTCTCTCGTCATTTCTGTAATGTCTATCGTCTCTCTCCTCTCTCCAGAGGTAGAAATCCCCAAAAATCTCGTTCTGCTGTCCCTCTTCTCTGTTTTTTCAAGCTTCTGTCGCATCTATTCCTTTTTAAAGGCACAGACTGGGCAGGGCTCTATATTTCCGAATTTGCGCTGGCACTAGGTAACTAAGTGTGGATAACAGACCCAATGTCAGTGGTAACACGTCAAATGGTTAAAACTCCACTCGCAGGCCCACACTCGTCTATATCAAGACCAAAATACTTCAAAATTCCTGAAATAAACATAAAATCCAATATTGAAGTATCATAGATCAAATGTGCCGATAAGAAGAAAAAATCAACTGCACAAATAAATAAAATACATATAAGAATACGATTTTAACACATAAAACATGCGTGTTTTTTTACTTATCAAATCCCCCCACACTTAAAATCTTGTTTTTCCTCAAGCAACTTAGAATTAAAACACACAAGGGAAACAAATATGTAAGTGGCAATTTGCTGAGGTCCTTACAATTTTCACACAAGTAAATCACACACATTGCTCAAACAAATTCATTAGGACTCTAAACGGTCTTGTATTTCTAAAATCACAAGCATTTCATGTATCGACCTAAGTGACCCCAGCAGTTGGCGCCCCCCGTTATTCGTAGATGCGGCTCTATCCATAGTTGGTCAGGATCAAATATCTCGTTCACCCTTTTTTTTATTATTATTTTTTTTATGAGGCCTGTAGCTCCGCACTACCGTGTTCAACTTGAGTTCTATTATTAGGGTGTCGAACACTGAGTAGGAGAATTGTAAGAGTTAGGCATTTGATTTGATAAGATTCTCTTCCTATTTATGAGAGTTTATGGCACGTATGCTCGTCTGAAGCGTATGCATAGTTAGATTTAAATGTCAGCCCCTTTGGACTTTCTGCCACTGGAAAGCAAATGTAGTGCGACATTTGCGCTTGGCTTTGCATGGGTAGGTAGCTGTTTTAGCATCTCATTTATTTTTTATTTTTTTTCTTTATTTTCTACTAACTAAAATTATGTATCCTCCAATCGCACTTTAAATTTCTATTTCAACTAACGAGATATTCTCACACGACCGCCAAGCTCAATGCCCCAACAAACTCCTGTTGATTACGACAACCACAAATACACTTCAACAACGCATATAATTTAGAACCGATTTCCCACAATGAATCACGTAGGTACTAACAATCATACTCTTGACCCCTAAATCAAGTAACGCCTAAAGAATTTAACCAAAATATAATTCACACAAGCAATGCATGTAAGTACCATAAATAACATAAATTATATCCCTCGTTTCATCATCACAAATGCACTTACAACTCATCAACATCTTACTATTTTTTCTTTATTCTGCTTGCAGGTACACGGTGGCCCTATACTCTGGTAGGTAGAAAAATAAAACACAAAAAATTCTCTTTTTTTTTCGTTCTGCTTGCAGGTACAGGGTGACCCTATACTCTGGTAGTAAAAAAATAAAATACAGAAAACTCATGTAATTTCTTTTTTGAATTTACCTACTCCTACAATATTTGAAGTTATTCCTAAAAATGTTTTAAACAAAATATGTAACCAAAGTCTTGAGCAAAATTATTAAACACCACGCACAATAATCAAGATTAGCACCCCGAAACTTAGACTCTAATTTGTCCTCAAGCAAGAATAAAGAAATAAGAAACAAATAAATAGTCAAAATGGGGAAAGACCAAGGAGAGAAATAACCCAAATCAATGGCAAGAAAGTGCTCGAAGATCCACATATTTCTTTCCCTATATCTTTTTCAGCTCACTCGACGACAGTGGTGGTGTGGGCTCAACTCGCTAGCTGAATCGGCCTTCAGTGAGGCTAGCGTTAACCATAGTTTGCAAATAAATGAGAAAGATATAATAATAATAATAATAATAATATGAAAGAAAATAAAAATAAAAATAAATAAAAAAAGAACAACAACAACAAAAAAAAACACGTTGGATTGCCTCCCAACCAACGCCTTTTGTTAACGTCGTTGGCTCGATGTGATACTCCATATTTATTAGTCCAGGGAGGTTTCGAAGGTGGTCTCAAAATGAATGGAAATCTCATGATTTCAATCTACTTAAACTCCGGTCGTTTCGAAATCGGGTGCTTAACCGGATCTTTTCAACTTGGTGGCAACTTCTCATGAAAAATGGCTAACACAGTCCCACCCATCGTCTCCTTCTCACCCCACTCTAGCGTACGCATATTAAGCTTATTGATGCAACACTTCTTCAAAAATATTGAGAATCCTGGAATTCTTTTAGTAGCATCAAGTAGAGAGAAATTAATCTCGATCATCTTAAACACCTCTTGAACATGCTTCACCGTGTTCTCCTTTGCTTCTCGTATTATTCTAGAATGAAAGAGTATTTTGATTCTGTTATAATCAAGACATGGACGAGAGAAATATCATCTTTTTCAATTTCAGTAGGTCGGGTATTGGGTGGCCCAATACCAGACTGTTTCGGCTGTGTTTCTTCTTCGTCTTCATTTTCCTCATCTCCATTCGTACTTATCAGCTTCTCGGGTACCTCAAGGGTCTTCCCACTTTGCAGCATGATGTCGTCACATTTCTTGAATTTATTACGGGTTGAAATAACAATTCATCACCCACTTGCATGTCTAAACGGCTAATGTGCTCCGCCAATTGGCTAACTTGACACTCTAAATTTTTTATGCCTACCATAGTGACTTGCTGGAATTGCAAAGTATTAAACACCAATGTTTTCATCATATTCTCCAGGGATGGTCCGAAATTTTATTCAACCAATGACTCGGGATAGTATTGTGGGTATTGTTATTTGAAGTGCGATCCGTTATTCTCCAAAGGTTGTCCATCCATTTCGTACATATCATTATAAGCATAAAGTTGATGAGAGTACGCTGATATTCCAAAAAAATATCGTTTGTGCTGCCAAATACGCAAAAACCTTGTTCGCCACCTGCTGGTATGGGGTGACCCTGTACCCTGGTAGCAGAAGATTATAACAAAAGAAAACAAACCGGGGAGATAATGATGATGAGACTAATCTAAAAAAATAAATAAAATAATAATAATAAAATAAAAGGGAATAAAAAACTTCTAAATAAAATAACTTAAACCTATAAATATTCAAGTAATATTCAAATATCACAATTTAAATGCGCCACTCCCCGACAACGGTGCCAAAATTTGACCACGCATCGCAAAGCGGTAAATTTAATACTTATAAATTTTGCTTCCTTTTCTCCATGAACTAGTAGTAGCGGTTAGTAAGGGTATCCCACGAGGAGTGTGAATTAAATTGTAATAATCTAATATCTAATTGAAATAATAAAAATTAAACGAAGAGGTTGTTGAAGATTTTTATGTAAATACTAATAATAAAAATAAATTAAAGCGCAAAGAAAATATGGATAAAAACATAATAGAGAAAACTTTCGATTTACGGTTCCGTCCACACCCTCGCTCGACTAAATCTAATTAATTGTGACAGCTAATCCTATTGATTTTTTGAAATTACTAGTCCTAAATAACAATAAGCTCTGTTATTCGAAATATCCCTTAATGAATAATTAATCAAAATAAGCTATTTGATTAAATCTAACTATTGGACAACCTAAAATAAGCTCTTTAGATTTAATGCAATATCAACTTTTAAAACTAGGAAATTAGGATAGGCTAAGTAATAAACTCACAAGTTCGGTTTATTTAGCTTAGTTCATGTCTACAAACAAATCAAACAAGACAACAATTACGGATTGAAGGTTTAATTCTAGCGATAGATATGTAAAACCTTAACCTAGGAGATCAAGCTAGAAAAAGTAAAAACACATCTATATCTATATATATATATAAAGAGGGAGTTTGGCAGGAGAGAGAAAAAAAATATAGAAAATTAATGAAATTTGCTGAGATCATGATGGTAAAAAAAGAAAAGGTATTGTATTCAAGGTTAAAAAGGCGTGGTAAGGCGGCAATGCCAGGTCTCAATCTATTAAAGCTTAGGCCTTGGCGAAGTTTAGTCGTTGAAAAGCATTTTTAAATATTTTTATTATTTTATTTATTATATTATTATAATAAGGTAAAAAAAAACATGTTTAACAAATTTATCTACACATTTATCGATAATTTTTTCTATAAAAGATTTGAATTTTTCTTGCAGTGCAGGGATTGCATACCCTCCACCACTCATCTTTTATAAGTTAAAAAATAGTCAATGACCAAAAGTAAAAGTCTATCCTGAAACTAGCTAATTATAAATAGTGATGAGGTAAAAAACAATCTTGCACTTGAATTTTCTTTACTTCAACAAAAATTGATAGTTCTAGGAAAATTTTTATTGGATGGTTTCGACTTTCAAGTACATTCGCAAACTATTATGGCATGAGCTCTTCCATTTCAAGTGTTGAGGGAATTTGATCTTCTGGTCAATTTGAAATTTGTTTGTTTAGTAATATTAAAGCATATGTAGTTCTTCGATCTTCAATAATGAAAAAGACTTGAAGAAAATTTCAAGAAAACTTAATAAGGCTGGGGTAAATTGGAAGGCATCGTATATAGTTGTAAGATTTATAATAATCCCACATCTTGTTTTGAAGTATAGAGGAGTGCTGAGATGCAATATAAAAGGTGACCTGGTGTGATCGATAAACTCACTTACCTGGACGGGGTCGATGGGTGATCATTAAGGCCCATGGCCTAGGTTGGCGACCTCCATTGCACTTTGGAGGGGCGCCCGCCTAATGTCGGCCCAAGTGGTCGAGCCTACGTCATAATTTGTGATAGAGGGGCCTGCGTTCGCGCGGCCCCTGCCCAATTGAAAGTCTTAAATATTTATTAAAGCCCAATAACAATTATGATGCTGTATTAAAAGTAGTTAATTATGTTTTTATTTAAAGATGTGTAGGTAGATATTTAAAGAACAATACGCTTCCAATTTATCAATTCTAATTTTGAGTGCACATATGAGCCATATAAAAATGTAGCAAGACGAAGTGTAGTCATATTTTTTTGGAGTTTATGTTTTATAGTTATATTAGCACATAACTTGTATGCCCTTCTTAACCCTGATCACATATTTAATTGCCTGTTTGGGACTTTGGGCACAATTTTTTACTTCTGCAAATTGAATAAAATGACTCTTAAGAAAAAAAAAAAATTGGAAAATCTGTGGCGGCAAGGGAAGGCTGAAAATAAAAAGTTTACAAGAAGAATATATAGCTAAAAAAATGGACTGCAGCGGCGGTGGCAAGGAAGCAGAAGCGGCTACTCGAATACCAACGAAGGCGATGGCGAAGAATAAAAAGGCAAAGCAGAAGGTCACTGAGTTATTTTCGATTTCATATCAAGGTTTTGAAATATTTTATTTTATTTTTTTATCCAATTGATTTAGGGTTTGAAAAATTAGGAAAAAACATATATTGTTGATGAGTTTTTGAAATAAACATGAGATGTTAGCATAAAATTTGGGCAAAAGTACAACCACAACTTTTACAAACAACAAGAACACTAAAATAGTGGGTTTCATGAATTTCAGCATCGCTCATCGCTCTCCACCTTGACATCCTTTTACAAATTTTTAGGTAAATTGCAAAGCCCAATGAGATGCTTGTGAGATAACTGGAGTTTTGGGGGTAATTTTTGTAATTATCCAATTATGTTTGCATATAAACATTTTCGTTCTGTTTAACTCGTTTTTTTCATTTTTTTGTTCTGTTTTGAGTTTTTGTTTCGTAGATCAATAGTTATATGCTTATATATGTCTGTCTTGTATCGACAGATATTGGAGACGCCAAGTCTATTGGCTGAGGGGTCGGCTGGTGTGGAAAGAACATTTTCAAACAGAAACCTCCCGAGTCAGATGCTTCTGCTAGCGGTTGCTGCTGATTATTTTTGTCTTTTGATTTCTATTTGCTGTCGATGTAGTTTTTAGATGTCAAATTCTCGTGTGTACTGTCGAATCTGACTGAAACGCCAAATATTATTCCAACTATCTTAACATGTCATATTGCAATTAACTCAGTTTTGTTTTTGATGGAAATGTATGAGCTGATCTCATCCGGGTTAAAATCTTCAGACACCTGCTTTCATTTTTTTTTGGTACTACTTTCTAGAAGGTATTTTTCAATATACGTTCTGGAAAATATACTTTGTAGAAGTTAATTTTCAAGAACAGCCGTAGAATCCACCGCTRTTGTTCTTTTCGGCGGTTCTTAAACCGTCGTAAAAAGCATAACTTTCTACGGCAGTTCAAGAACAACCGCCGTTGAAAGTGACCATAATACGGCCGTTATAAAACCGCCATTAAATCCTGCTTTTTTACGGCAGTTTTTAGGAATCGACGTAAACAACCACGGCGGTCGATATAACGGCGGTTCAGAAATCGCCATTAAAAGTCCAAAAAAAACCGTCTTTGTTTGTCTGTTCTGCAGTAGTGGCAGCACCTTTGACAGATTGTGTGAATAAAGGAGATTTCATCTGGAGTATGGAGGCCGAGTCAAGTTTCAAAGCTATCAAAGAAAAATTGGTTAATGCACCTGTTCTTGCTCTGCCTGATTTTGATAAAGACTTTGAGGTTGATTGTGATGCATCTAAAGTTGGGATTGGAGGCATCTTGAGTCAGGATGGAAATCATGTTGCTTTCTTTAACGAAAAACTGAATGACACCAAGAAGAGATACTCAACGTATGATGTGGAACTTTATGATATAGTTCAAGCTCTTCGTCATTGGCGTCCGTATCTCATCCAAAAGGAGTTTATCCTCAATTCTGATCACGAGGCTTTGAAGTATATTAACTCGTAGGCAAGTTTGAATCGAAGGCATGCAGGTTGGGTGTCATTCTTGCAAGAATACACTTTCATGCTGAGACATAAAAGCGGGAAGCTTACAAAGTGGCAGATGCACTTAGTCGGAGGGTTGCGTTATTAAATTCTGTGAGAATCGAACTTGTGGCATTTGACATCTTGAAGGAAATGTATGCAGAAGATCCTGATTTCAGCGAATCCTATAAGAAGAGCAGGAAGGAAAATGTGCTGACTATTTTTTAGTTGATGACTTTCTTTTTAAAGGATCGAGTTTGAGAATGCTCTTTGAGAGAGTACATCATTCAGGAACTTCATTGTGGTGGTCTTGGTGGACACTTTGGGCTAGATAAAACATTATTGTTGATCAAAGAGAGTTATTTTTGGCCTAATATTTATCGAGATGTTGCTAACTTTGTGAAGAAGTGTCGTGTGTGCCAAACATGCAAAGGCAAAAATCAAAACACCGGCGCTTACACTCCATTGCCTATTCTTGATGCTTGTTGGGAATCTATTAGCATGGGTTTCGTCGTTGGATTGCCAAGAACACAAAGGAGTTTGACTCAATTTTTGTTGTTGTTGATCGTTTCTCCAATATGGCTCATTTTATACCATGTAAGAAGACAATGAATGCATCTTACATTGCTGATATCTATTTCAAAGAAGTCGTAAAACTTCATGGAATTCCAAGGAGTATCATTTCTGATCGTGATACAAAATTTCTTAGTCATTTTTGGAGAAGCTTGTGGAAGAAGTTGGGAACTAATTTCCTCTACAGTAGTGCTTATCATCCTGAAACAGATGGACAAACTGAGGTGGTAAATCGTACATTAGGAAATTTTCTTCGAAGTCTAACCTCCAAAAGGCCGAACCAATGGGACGCCATTCTATCCAAAGCCGAGTTTGCTTACAATTCTATTGTGAATCGTTCTACGGGGAAGAGTCCTTTTGAGATTGGTTATGGGAAGAATCCAAATCATTATCTTGATCTTGTTCCATCTTCTAACAAGAAAGTTGAGGAGTTCGCAAATTCAATGGATAAGATTCATGAAGAAGTAAAGAGGAAGTTTGAACAAAGTTACAAATCTTATAAAGATGCTGCTGATTTCCATCGAAGAGTAAGTTTTTAAGGAAGAAGATCTTGTGTGGGTGTATTTAAGGAAGGAGAGGTTTCCAATTGGTACATACAACAAGCTCAAAGAGAAAAAGATTGGCCCTTGTCGAGTGTTGAAGAAAATAAATGATAATGCCTACAAGATTGAGCTACCGGCGCATATACACACCCATCCTACGTTTAATGTTCGTGATCTGACACCGTATCATGGAGAAACTGATCTGAACTTTGAGATGAGAATGTTAAGGTTCAAAATGATTGTTTGCATCGATGCTTGTTGGGGCTGATAGATTAGTGGAATGATTTGGTTATGGAAGTGCTTATTAAAGATCAAAATGATGTTTGTTTGTACTTATTTTGAAATAACATTGTGATCCCGGAAATGCAGTTACTTAAAAGCAACCTGTACATTTTTTTTTGTGTAATGCTATGTCTTTTTTGCATGAGTAGATGTTTAGATGATAGATAATGTTTCTAGTAATATGTTGCTACATGTTCTTCATTCTTTACTTTTAGAATAACAAAAACTACCCTTGGCATTTGAGTTAATTTAAAAGAAAGAGGAAAAGAAAACACTGTCATTACGTGCGACTATCTTCATTGTAGAAGTGAAAACAAAAGGCCCTCCAAGGCACGAGCACCCATACTTGGATTGATTGGTGGATGAAGTAAGTGGAAAATTGATGAAATCAAGAAACAAACGCACATGAATAATCACATGGATTACTTTGTCTATATATCAAATAATTTATAGTGATTTTAAAACAACAAATAATAAAGTGAAAACATTGTTCACCAATTATGTAAACATAACAAAATGTGATGTCTCCTTGTACTTGAAAGAAAATAAAAAACCTAAAGACTTAATTTCCTTTGATATCTTTCTAATCCACCAATCGTTCGTTCATTGAATGCTATAATCCGGGGAAAATGAACTTTTTCGTCCTGTAAGTTGGCCTACTTTGCAATTTAGTCCTTTTTTTTGGTCTGTTTTTAATTTCGTCCGTTTTCTTTTCAAATCTCTGCAATTTCGTCCGATTTTCGTCGGAAAAACTGAATTGCACCGAACTTTGCTGATTAGGCGCCGGTTACTGCTGACTGGTCTTTAATTTCAGGGAAATTCGGCCACGTGGAAATGAATTAAAAGAAAAAAATAATTTTCCATGTAGACAAAAAAAATTCATTTTGGCCCTGAAGACAAAAAAATTAAACGAGAAGGGCAAAAATGACATTTTTCTTAGGGCCCGTTTGAAAACAATTTTTTGTCTTCAGGGCCAAAATGAAATTTTTTTGTCTTCATGGCAATTTTCTTTTGTTTTTTAATTCATTTCCACGTGGCAGAATATCCCTGAAATTGAAGACCAGTCAGCAGTAACCGACACCTAATTCCGGTGCAATTCAGTTTTTCCGGCGAAAATCGGACAAAATTGCAGAGAATTAAAAAGAAAACGGACGAAATTGAAAACAGACAAAAAAAAGAACTATATTGCAAAATAGGTTAACTTACAGGATGAAAAAGTTCATTTTGCCTGTTTTTTTATTTGAGAACAAAAGATAACCTTATATTCAAAACTAAATACATTAATTAGAAATATCGATTGGCACATCTCAGCCTCATATGACCATTTACGAAGGTCAGATATAGCCATACAAACTTTTTCTTCAAAGAAAGACTAACGAATGATATCTAATGCTTTTGCCTTCTTTTATTGTCTATTATATAAATTCTCTCTTTCACCACAAATTTTCCAAGATGTGTCATTTCTCTATATATACACCTATGACCTATCTAGGCATTTAATACTTTCATTTGTAACTTTCTACAATCTCTACAAAATAAAAGGCAGCAATCTCTACATTTCATAGCTCACAACTTAAGTCCTTAAACCTCAAAAAGCTTTCACACATTCATTGATTTTCAATTTCAGCTTCACCAACTTTTACTTTCACAAAGCCATAGCCATGCAACGTGTGCTTAGACAGTCTTTATCATTTGAAAATAGATCGCATTCAAAAGAAGTGACTTGTTGTTCCATTACCATATTTAAACAACCCTTCGTTCCAAGAATACTGTTGGGAAATTTAATTATAGGAATTTTCTTATTTTTTTTTGTAGTTATTTGCCTTTCTTGGGCACAAAATATATTAGGACACAAAGTATTTTAGAACTCTAGATTTCTTTCTTCTTTTGTAGTTATTTGCCTTTCTTGGGCACAAAATATATTAGGACACAAAGTATTTTAGAACTCTAAATTTCTTTCCAAATTGGAGTTTAGGATTTTATTTACTTTCCTACGTACTTATCTAACTTGTTTAACAAGACTAGGAGTCTTGTTTATTATAGATATACGGACGCAGCAATTAAAAAAAGTAGAAAGAGAGGACGTAAGTTTTTTTTGAAGAAAATCACGGACGCACGCTGCATTCAAGAGAAGAAATCGGAGAATTGGTCTTGACGATTTCAAGAAGCAATAACACAGAGCGTCAGTTATACTTGGAGCTGGAATTCGGATCAAGAGTTCTTCAACGTTGCGTAACCAACGGAGGAGAATATATCTTACGGCAACATAGAGCCCAAGCATGTAGAGGATGCTCTTAAAGCCGAATACATTGCTTCTGGAAGTGCATGTACGCAACTTCTTTGGATGAACCAGATGATT
>BMAC01000116.1:1797878-1810377 GCA_014905375.1 Phtheirospermum japonicum
ATGTAATAATTACTAAATTGACCCCTAATTATCTAATTATTACTAAATTGGCCCTAATTGTATAATTATTGCTAAATTGGCCCCTATTAATTGATTATTCCTAAATTGAATCCTAATTATGTAATAATTACTAAAATGGCCCTAATTAATTGATTGTTCCTAATTTGATCCCTACTTTATGTAATTATTACTAAATTGAACCCTAATTATGTAATTATTACTAAATTGGACTCTAATTAATTGATTATTCCTAAATGAAACCCTAATTTAAAATTAAACTTAAATTAAATACTAATTACAAATTATAACCCAATTATTACATAATTTTAAGTTATACCCTAAATAAAACGCAAATTTCAAATTAAACCTAAATTAAACCCTAATTATAAATTATACCCTAAATTATTACATAATTTTAAGTTATACCCTCAATGAAACCCTAATTTCAAATTAAACCTCATTAAACTATAATTATAAATTATACCCTAAATTATTATATTATTTTGATTTTTACCCTAAATGAAACCCTAATTTCAAATTAAATCTCAATTAAATTATAATTGAAGAATATTATAAATTATACACTAAGTAAATCCTAATTAGGTAATTATGGCTAATTGAATCATAAGTATATAATTAATTATAATAAACTCATACTTTAACCCTAACTTTGTAATTAATTTCTAATGAACCCAATTTTCAACCCTAATCCTTAAACAAACACTAAACTCTAACCTTTAAAATCAATTATATAACAATTACTAAACAACAAACATATAAAAATATACAAACAAATACAAATATACATAAAAATAATCAAAAATATAAAATAAAAATCGAAAGTGGAGGTGGTGGTGGACCTTGGAGGCGCCGCCTTGGGCTGGGATTGAAACGGAGGGCGGCGGTGGGCTGTGGGCGATTGGGGTTGGCCTTCAACCGGAGCGGCGGCGGTGGGCTGGGGCTTCAACCGGAGTGGTCGGACGGCGGTGGCGGTGTGGACGGCGGTGGCGCGGTGTGGACTTGGATTCGGCCGCTCTCTTCTCTTCTCTCTTTTCTGAATACAGACGCGCAGGGAAGGGGACGCAATTTTTAGGGTTAAATTCCTGACGGCCAATGGCCGTCAGGACTAGCGGGCCTTTATTTTTTTTTATTAAAAATAGTATCCTGACGGCCATGACCGTCAGGAGTAGCGAAATTATTTTTTTTTAATTAAAAATTATATCCTGGCGGCCTCGACCGTCAGGATCCTGACGGCCAAACCCGTCAGCGACGCCAATTTTATATACTGACGGGTATGGCCGTCAGTATAATTAAGCTGGATAAACTCCCGTTTTTCTCTGGCGGGTTACTGGCGGTCTATAATGCTGACGGCCAAAGCCGTCAGCATATCCGCCAGCAAAATTGGCCGCCAGGAAGGCCGCCAGAAATGCTGGCGGCTTTTTGGCCATCAGTCAATCCGCCAGGACTGCCGAAATTTTTTGTAGTGAAGCTCATCAAATCTCATAGATAAATATGAAAATAGACTTCCTAACATAAAAGACTCTAAGCACATTAATTTATAATATTAATCCACATAACAACCTAACAAAGTCAGCATCCAAAAAGGTAAATAAGAAGGCAAATAAGAAATGAAATAATAAAAATCAATAGGAAATTAAATTCCTATCACAAGTTTCTCAAATAACTTCAGTTGTCTCAGCTTTCATTCGTATCACAATATTTTACAAGAAAATACTTAGTTCACCGGGATAGATTTATTTTTTAATAATGGCCATTCAACCAATGCATTTTGTTATTCCAGTAACATATCTAAACCAACCTTCGTCGTTTCAAGAATTGCTATTTCAAGCTAAAGAAGAATATGCATTTTGTCTTTTTCATTGATATAACATCTCGGTTTATCCAAACCTGATGCACATACTTTGTATTAGAAGACCACAGCTTTGACATTCTTTTTATTCTTCTTCATGCAATATGTACCAAGGAGAATTAGACCACATGAATATACTTGAAATTTTAATGGAGCAATTTTTAGATCAAAAGCATTATATAGTCTCAGCAATTCAAATAGCTATGTTTTTAGTTTAGTTTCCTTTGGCAAATAACTTCCATAACTCTATTCTGCCAAGAATATAAAGCAGGCTCGCGCGCATACAAGTGGGCAATTTTATTATTATTTTGTATAAATAAATTGTGGCGCAAGGTATCTGATTCAAATAGAAGAAAAACGGGGAAAGAATTTGATCACATGACGATCAAACAAACAAAATGATAAAGCAAAAGTAAAAAACAATAAAAATACAAAAGAAAACAAGCTAACGTTTCACAAGGAAACCACGCTTGAACTATCCCCTTGATGAGTTGCGATTTGTTGTACTCATATAGCAAGGAGCCGAGGAGGTTCCTGTTTCGTGAACAATGAAAGGGTAGAAGACATCCGTTGTGCTTGCTTGATTTTTTTTTTCCAATAAATCCTCAGAGGGTCGGTCAACAGCAGGTTTAAGACACAGTGAGCAGTTTTTCAGGAAAATATTTTGTTTTTTCACTTTCTCACCACATTGATTATGGTTTGTCATAACCAAGTCATTAATCTCATCCAATACATATAGATCTATCATAAGTACATTAGAATTACAAATTATATTAAAGAAAAGAAAATTGTATGTCGTTATGCTAGATGGATGTTATGCGTTCCTGTCATGTGAAACCATCCAAGAAAAGTTTATTAGTAGGATCAGAAATTTGCATCATATGACAATATCATCACTTTCAGAAGATAATTATCTGCATTAAAAAAGAATATTATTTCACTTTCAGAAGATAATTATCTGCATTAAAAAAGAAATGCAAATTCGTTCCCGGAAATAAAACAACAAATTTATGAGTCTCATCTGCCAATGGTAAGCATCAGGCCAAAAGTATTAGCAAGTGGAATATGATACGGATTGAGCCTCAGTTTAGTTGTTACTTTGAATGGTGGAGCTATTTAAATCAGAGGCGTATACAGAAAATCTTTTTTAGTGGGGCACCATCATAATAATATTTTTATTTATTAAAATTATACTCAAAAAATTATCATATTAAATAACAATTATAAAATCTAATAAAGGTTTAAGAAAAACATAATACTATTGTTCTCGCCGAGTTATCATATTTTAAAATCGACTTACAATTACATCATACTAATAATCAAAAACAACTTTTTCTCTAGATATGTAAGTAAAATGATTATGCACTATATTTGATCTCTCATGCTATTATATATTTTTATACCATTGGGATAATAAATCTAAAATTTATAAAATTTAATGATAAATAAGATCAACAACATCTAAACTCAAATCTCCGTTAAATATCACCAAACAAAACACATCACTTATTCTAAAAAATTAAATATTATGGCTTAAAAAATAAATAACAAAATTAGCTAATGTAAAAATTAATACATTTTTTTTAAAATTTAAACTATAAGGAACAGTATTATTTTTTATAAATAATAACTATATATATATATATATATATATATATATATATATATATAAAAGTAAAAGATAAAAAAATTTGGGGGGTCCAATGCTACCCAGGCCCCCAAATAGATCCGCTTCTGATTTAAATATCCACTAGCTAATACATGGCACTAGGTTTTGGCCTATTATTGCTTGCATTTCTAATTTCCAGGTCAATTATTATAATTCATAAACTCGATTTGGTGGGGTGCGCCAGGGACATGCAATAGTGCAATGCATGGGCGACGCGCAAAATAAATTTAATATCGTGTGGGTGCATAACCCACATATATCAGATATTAAACTGATAAAAACAGATACTACACTGGGTCTTAGCCAAAAGACCGAGAAAGGTGTGAGCTTCCAAGATCAAAGGGCGTGCCCCTTGGTACGCATGTCTCTGGCTTTCCTAAAAATAAAACTAACTGTGACTATTTGTCACTCTGCAAAGCTAAATAAAACATTCTCGGGACACAGCAACACTTAGCTAAATCCGTCTTGTGATTTACATGAATTTATTACACGTTCAGGATGATTAAATTCAAGAGGTAATAAAACTAACTTATTACAAACAGAATATGGATTAGTAATTCTCTGTATATTCATTGTCTGTAAATATATCCCTTTATCTCTCAAAAAAAAAAAAAAAGAAAGAAAGAAACGAACTAGCTAATTTGCAAAACTGTGTTCCTATAAATGAACTGTATCTATCACTATCGGTTTAGTTCAAGCGAGAGGTTACATCGATGAATCAAAACCATATTTCTGGAAATTATTGTGAGATATAAGAGAAAAGAGTGAGAAATTGCGAATATTTGATTGAGGTTTATAGTCTATATCTTAGTTGAACTTGATTGATATTACTTTTTTACACTAGTGCAAAATTTGAATACAAGGATATAGTTATCACTGGTGGTCTATATAGGATATAGTTAGACACCACATAATCACTGGTGGTCCCGTAACATTACAAAATCGATTTGGTGGAGTGCGCCAAGCCCGTGCAATAGTGCAACGCATGGGCGACGGCGCGAAGGACCAGGCAGCAAGCTACCTAAGCGGGCCTTCCCCTCAAAAAATAAATTTAATATCGTGTGGGCACATGGCCCACATATCAGATATTAAACTGATAAGAACAGATACTACACTTGATCTTAGCCAAAAGGCCGAGAAAGGTATGAGCTTTTATGTCAAAGGTCATGCCTTTTTGTATGCATGTCTCCAGATGTCATATTTTCTCCCAGGAGATGTGGGATAAAGTAGAAAACTAGCTCTTAGGCACTTCGCAGATCTAAATGTCTCCTTGCAGTATTAGCAAAGGGGATATTTACTTGTGCCATATTTTTGCATTCGTTTGAGTATGTCAGCCTAAGTATGGGAACCATTGTCCTTAACCATGTGTAGTAAAACTTATAGAGTTAACCCTAAACAACAACTGGTAACCAAACTGAAAGAGCAGAAAATTCCCAATTGTCAAGTCCATAGATAACTTGTACTGACAACTAAAAAATAGACAATGTACCATTGCTCTGTGTTAAATTTCATGCATGCATTTTGACTGTAATTTTGTCCAGGATACAACTTCCCATGACAAACATCCCTTTCCCTCCGGGAAAAAAACTAACTAATTCACAAAATTGTGTCCTCTGAACAAGCTATATCTAATCAGTTTAGCTCAAGCAAGAGGTTAGATCGAAGATTATATCCTCACTACCATCGGATGATCAAAACCATATTCTTCTTCGGCTTGAAATAGCAACTCTGGGAACAAATGATAATTTAAGTAGGAAACTGGAATTACAAACCGCTTCTTTTTGTTTTGACCGACATAAACAGTAAAATGCCCCTTTAGGACTTCAATTGATCTCTTTTCAGATGACAAAGACCGTGTAAGCATTTGGCAAATGGCCATGATCGTAAGAGCATCAGCAGGGGGCGGGCAAAAGCCTGCGGCCAAAACTGGATTCCCGCGCAAACGCGCTCCAACGTGCGGGGAAAGTGACCGTTTATTTGTCGGGCCACGGTCAAGTGGTGGGCCCCGCAAGAAAAACATGCCCGCTACCAAATGCCTTTTTTTTTTTTTTTTTTTTTGTAAATCTACGGCTGGGATTAAAGGGTCGTTGGAGATCCAACGGCTCAAATTAATCCTAACTTTAATTTCTTTTTATTTTTTTTAATTTGAAAAAATAAAAAATTATAAAAAAAGAAAAAAATATATTGTGTGGATGTGATTAAATGACTGTTGAAGATCAATGGTCCACATTTAATCCCAATTTTATATATTTATTTTATTTTTTAAAATTCGAAAATTTTTGGGAAAAATCAAAATAAATCTGAATAATCTGAAAAATAAAATTTAAAAACAGATTTTATTTTAGCTTATGTTGAAAGAAAATATTTAAATAAATTATAACTTATATATACATTCGGAAAATATTAAAAAAAATTATGTGAAATACTCAAATAAAGTTAAAAAATGAGAAATTTTAAAAATAAAAAACAGAAAAATATATTTTGTAATTTTGTAATTAAAAAAATATATAAAAATTCAAATTTTCCTCAAACTTCTATAAATTCATCCTCACTTCATTTCATACTCCATCTTTCATTTTTCTTCCAAATCACATCATTAAAAACATCTTTTTTAATTTCAAAATATCACAATGAATTCATTTAATAATAGTAATGTAGAAACAAAATTCTCCATCATCACAATCTCCACATGTCTCTCAGAAATTAATCCAAGCTTCATTACTTATTGTCCCAAAATCCATTTTCTTCATCTCAATGTTCTTTTTTTTTTTTTTTAATTTCAATCTCTATTTTCTTCATCTCAACCTCAAGGTCCATTTTTCTTCATCTCAACCGCAACGAAATGTAAATAGTATGCGGAATAATTTTATAGCGATTGGAAAACAAGGGCTTTCATAAAAATTCTCGTAGAATCGAGAATGAAGTCCGAGAGGCTTAGTTGATCCATCGATCACTTCCGATTCTTTCTTTTTCTCTTAATTCTTTTCCGATCGAGATGTATAGATCTTGTTCATGGATTAACGAAAATGTGCAAAAGCATTTGCCTCTACCATTTTATGAGTCTCTTCCTTTTTGCGTATGGCATCTCCCTTTGGCAGCATGGTCTTCAACATTATTATTTTTTTTAATATAGACATTTTATTAAAGAAAAAAATGGGAACTTTAGATCGTTGATGGGCACAACTATACAGTATAATTATAAATTTTCAAAAGCTCTCAAAGGCCTGAGCAAACCCCAGTGATTCAGTGGGGTTTATTTCTTTGTTTAAGAATATTTTTGCAAAAATAAATTACGAAATATATAAAAAGGTGAAAAAGAGTGTGCGGCTACATGAGGATCACAACCTAAACAATCTAAGATCATCGAGAGGGCCTCACTAAAACCTCTAAAAGTAAAGCCACCCTTGTTGGCTAAATCTTTGTAGAGGAATGAGTACCAGCTGGGCCGAGGAATAGCTGCAACAAACCAACTGCCAAAAACCGCAGACCAAACCACGCCTCAGCCACCGAGCTGGGCCGAGGAATAGCTGCAACAAACCAAATGCCAAAAACCGCAGACCAAACACCACGCCTCAGCCACCCAACCGAACGCCAACCCAATTGCAAAACGGTGGCAAGGTTAGTCCCCGATCACAATGCGCTAGCCCCACAATCCTTGGGAAGAAGCCAAAAACTTGGCGAACAATTAACGCAAGAGCTACCGATGGCGAGGTAAACCAAGTAGACCGAGACTCGAATTTAGGTAGGGCCTCGATTACGTCACATCAAATAAACGCCTCACAAACAAATTCAAAGATTGTTAGATTTCAAAGAGTAAAAAATCAAATTAAATTTAATTTTACACTGAGTTGTAGGGCTTTACTCTAATAAAAGAGAGCCCTTCCAGAAATTCTCGAGAGCCCAGGTCAAGCCCAGGCCCAAGAGGGGGTTTGGAAATAGTTTTCAACCAGCAATAGACGCGCCTCGGTTAGAACCTCACTAGCTGCGTCATTGCCCCAAGCGCAAAGATGAATTTCAATGTTAGAGTTTGGTGTGTTTTATACTATTTGCTGCTGATGTAGTTTCCTAAACCTCCGATGTGGGAGAAGGTAGTAAACTAGAAAACGCCTCTTCTTGTATTATTGCTGGATTGAAAATTCAATCACACCAGGCCTACTACATAAAATGTGAGATCTTAATTTCATTATTATAGAAAATAATACAAGCACCTATGGATTTGCATAACTCGATTTGGTGGGGTGCGCCAGGCCCGTGCAATAGTGCAAAGCATGGGCGACGCGTGAAGGCCCAGGCAGCAAGCTACCTAAGCGGGCCTTCCCCCTAAAAAAATAAATTTAATATCGTGTGGGCACATGGCCCACGTATAAGATATTAAACTGATAAGAACAGATACTTACACTTGATCTTAGCCAAAAGGCCGAGAAAGGTATGAGCTTCCAAAATCAAAGGGCGTGCCCCTTTGTACGCATATCTCTGGCTTTCCTATTTCTCCCAGGGGATGGGATAAAGTAGAAATTGAAAACTACCTCCGATTTGTCTCCTTGCAATATTAGCAAGTGGAATATTTAAATTGACACAGTTTAATAAAAGATTACTATTTAATACTCCCCTCCGTTTCTTAATAAGTGTCGTTTTAGAGATTCAGTTTTATTACAAATTAAGTGTCGTTTTAGAATTTTTTACCACCTTATTCCAGTTTTATCCTCGCTTATTTTAAGAAATATAAACAATTTTATGGTAATAGAATAACTAAATGGAAATAATGGAAGTAATTAAATGAGAATATTATTAATTGATTGAGGATATGTTAGTTAAATATTATATTCCTTAATTTTTAACAAAAGTTCTAAAATGACACTTATTAAGAAATGGAGGGAGTATATTTTTTTAATGAAATGTGCTATCTAGTTCTAGATCTGATTATAAACTGTTTATTATGATCTCAACAATGTGTATGTTTGTCATTTATTATGGTACTTCTGTTAGTTCCTTTATTTCAATGTCTTTATTTCCAAATGAATTTAATTGAAAACAAAATTTTGATACCTTCAAAATAAATTTATTTTTATTAGAATGTTTTATCTATATATATATATATAAAAAGGCTAGTGTTTCTAAAAATATTTTTAAAATTTGCTCACTTTATTTACTATTTGTAGTATTTATATTTATTGTTTATTTAAATATTAAATAAATAAAAGAATTATGTATACTTATAAATAAAATCTGAGAAAAATAAAAATAATATAATTTTTATTGAAGAAAATATAAAATATAAAAATTTATTTAAAATAAATATATAAATATATGTAAATGATTAGTTAATAAATTTTAAAAACCCAAAAAAGCAAAAGTAAAATATAAATGTTTTCAAATGCTGTAAAATAAAATTAAAAATATTAATAAAATTATATAGATAAAAATTATAGTTGAACTTATAATTAAACTATAAATATTTATTTAATAAATATAAAAAAAGACCAAGAATTCAATAATCAAATAAAGTTAAAGAGAAAATTCATAAAATAAGTTAAATTAACTCAAAAAATTCATAATTAGATTCTATAAAATTATTAAGTAAATCTAAAAATAAAAAATAGAATTGATTGAAATATAAAATAAAATAGAAAAATGATAATATCAACTACAAAAATATTATGTGTGTGTGTGTCTGTATGTTTATATATATATATATATATATATATATATATATATATATATATATATATAAATATAAATATAAAATATACAATCTATAAATAAACCTAAATAATTAGTTTATAAATCTTCAAAACCCAAAAAATTAAATCAAAATATAAATATATCAAATGATATCAAATAAATTTATTTTATTTTATAAATAAAATATAAGAACTTATAATTAAAATATAAATATTTATTTAATAAATACAAAATAATAGAAAATAAACCAAAAGGTTGCTAATATTATAAAATTAAATATGAAATCATAGCTACAAAAAATTACCATTACATTATAGAAAATTATTAACTAAATATAAAAAAAATCATAAGAAATATAATATAATATAAATAAAATTGGAAAAGAAATAAGATGAATAACAAAAATATAAAAATTTGTAATTTGATTTTAAAAAATTACTTCATAATTTGTTGACTAAAAAAAAGATAGTGTGAGTACAATCAAAATTGATGCAACGAGAACAAAAAAAAATAAAATATAATCGGTAACAAGAACTTTTCATTTTTTTCATAATCTTATTTCTTGACCAAATCAGGCGATACGAGGACAAATCTAAAAGCGTCATATCTTTCAATTTTCTATATATGACTCAATTAAAACTTGAATGACCCAAACTTTGACCTTGTTAACGTGTCACAAACTTGACAATGATACTTTTTTTTTCGTTTTCCTAAAAAATTAAAAATTTATATTATGAACATAAGTTAAAGGTAAATAATTTTATACAATTATTTGATTAAAACTTAAAATCAAAATTATATGTGGGTAGAACAAAAATTTGATTGTATAATCACATAATATAAAGAATTCAATACATTATTTTAAACATTTTAACTACATAATTATTTATGAACATTTGTATTTGTGAATAATTACTATAGCTCTAAGTATTTAACGTTAGAAACCCACACATAAATGATTTATTACTCTTGGTTATATAATTACTTTCGTATAACTTAAATCTATATATCTATTTTATTTATTTATCGGGTTCATCAACTGACTCGATGACTTGGTGGTTAAATTACTCAATGACTATTTCGAGTCAATTACCAGACTGATTTAAAAAAAAAACTATTATAAAATAGAATACAGAGGCCCTCAATTAAAGTTTTAATACGATGCCTCATTTATTTTGTATTTTTTTTTATAAATTTTTACAATATTTATATTTTTTATTTTCTAGATTTAGGAGATAATTTTTTATAATACAACATTAATTAAGTATATCTGTTTTAAAATATTTTAAAATTTATTTTATTATAATTTATAACTTTTGATCTTTGTTATTGTTTTATTATCAACTTTCAATAGATAAAAAACTATTTAAAATTAAATTTTATATATTTATTTGATTTACTGTATCACTTTTGCCAATTTATTCTTTCAACGTCTTTAAAATAAATATTTAGAAATTAATAATAACTTTATTATATTTTAATCTGATTTCAAAATAATTTCATATTTATATTATTATATTATATTATAATATTTATATTTATATTTTATTTTATTTTATTTTAGAAATTATTAAGAATCATTTATAATTAAAACATATATGTTATATTTATTTAACTAAATTCATATTTTTCTGATTATTTTATTATTTATAGCATTTTAAATGTATTTTGTTACATTTAGGATTTAATAAATAATTATTCAGGACTTAAATTAGTTTAATTTTATTAATAGAATTATTTTAAAATAAGATTTATTTTATATTATTTAAAGTATTACTATCTTCGTAATTTTTTTATTTTTAAATTATTTGATAAATATTTGTATATAAAATATATTCTTATATATATTTAGCATATTTCATATTCTTTTATGATTTATTTTATTATATAATATTTCTTTGTTTTTCCTTATTAAATAATAATTATTTAGAATTCATAGTTATAATATTATGGTTTGTCATAACCAAGTCATTAATCTCATCCAATACATAGATTTATCATAAGTACATTAGAATTACAAATTATATTAAAGAAAAGAAAACTGTATGTCGTTATGCTAAATGGATGTTGTTATGCGTTCCTGTCATGTGAAACCATCCAAGAAAAGTTTATTAGTAGGATCAGATGTTTGCATCATATGACAATATCATCACTTTCAGAAAATAATTATCTGCATTAAAAAAGAATATCATTTCACTTTCAGAAGATAATTATCTGCATTAAAAAAGAAATGCAAATTCGTTCCCAGAAATAAAACAACAAATTTATGAGTCTCATCTGCCAATGGTAAGCATCAGGCCAAAAATAGGTGAGTCTCATCTGCCAATGGTAAGCATCAGGCCAAAAATAGTTGCCAAATATTAGCAAGTGGAATATGATACGGATTGAGCGAATATGATACGGATTGAGCCTCAGTTTAGTTGCTACATTGAATGGTGGAGCTATTTAAATATCCACTAGCTAATACATGGCACTAGGTTTTGGCCTATTATTGCTTGCATTTCTAATTTCCAGGTCAATTATTATAATTCATAAACTCGATTTGGTGGGGTGCGCCAGGGACATGCAATAGTGCAATGCATGGGCGACGCGCAAAATAAATTTAATATCGTGTGGGTGCATAACCCACATATATCAGATATTAAACTGATAAAAACAGATACTACACTGGGTCTTAGCCAAAAGACCGAGAAAGGTGTGAGCTTCCAAGATCAAAGGGCGTGCCCCTTGGTACGCATGTCTCTGGCTTTCCTAAAAATAAAACTAACTGTGACTATTTGTCACTCTGCAAAGCTAAATAAAACATTCTCGGGACACAGCAACACTTAGCTAAATCCGTCTTGTGATTTACATGAATTTATTACACGTTCAGGATGATTAAATTCAAGAGGTAATAAAACTAACTTATTACAAACAGAATATGGATTAGTAATTCTCTGTATATTCATTGTCTGTAAATATATCCCTTTATCTCTCAAAAAAAACTAACTATATCCTATATAGACCACCAGTGATAACTATATCCTTGTATTCAAATTTTGCACTAGTGTAAAAAAGTAATATCAATCAAGTTCAACTAAGATATAGACTATAAACCTCAATCAAATATTTGCAATTTCTCACTCTTTTCTCTTATATCTCACAATAATTTCCAGAAATATGGTTTTGATTCATCGATGTAACCTCTCGCTTGAACTAAACCGATAGTGATAGATACAGTTCATTTATAGGAAACACAGTTTTGCAAATTAGCTAGTTCGTTTTTTTTCTTTTTTTTT
>BMAC01000117.1:0-11417 GCA_014905375.1 Phtheirospermum japonicum
AGTTGAACAACCTCAATATTTACACAAGTACGCCGGCACAAAAAATATATAAAACTATGGTCTGCAAGATAATCGAACATTAAATATTTATAAGTACAGAAAAACTTAAATGCCAACATTCAAATGCAAATTCAGACTTCTATACGATGACAAACCAAAAAAACGGAGAAGAAAAAGATAAATTCACCAATAGATACCAGAAATAATAAATTGATAATAAACCCTAAACCTGAAGTCGGGTTGGAGTGAACCACAAAGGTGGCCGGCATGGCCATCTCTATGCTCTGGTAATCACATGAATAATAACAAGGAGACAAACTCTTACTTCCATAATCGAAAATCCCAACATCGTGCCCCCCATAATTGTACATCCTAGCAACCCATTTCAACGGGTGTAAACTCCTTGTCATCCGTAAAGTAAATGCAATCCGGTTTGAGCTTCAGTTCAGGAACCCCAGCCGCTCCGATCGCAAATGACTGATTGATTCCAATAAACACGGCCAAACCATCCAACGAACCCTCCACATGCTTAAGTTTTTATTTCCTCCTTCTCTCGAGGTTCGATTTTATAAGCGTCAAAACCAACGGTTTTTATACGGATAGCCCTTGTCCCAACCCCTTTCCTACCAAAGTAGGTCTCCTCGACATACGACCCGTCGGGCCCCATTCGTGTCATGATATGCCGTCGCACGAGAAAAAGTTGCTCTTCCGCACATACTAGGTTATTTAGTCGAACTGATTTCGGGGCCCCCTGTACCCTTGGGCCCAAAGCTCGGGAAACAAGCCATTACAATGCATCCTCGGAGACCGTGGGTCCCGGAGATCCCCAACACTCCAGCACATTGGTCTTGGTGGTGTGCAGGAAGAATAGCTTGCGTCTTTTACAGTATATAAAATCCTCGTAAGGTCTGGGGAACTTGCCGTCCACGCAATGGCCGTAGGGAGAGCCGATGGGGGCCCACCGGGTGCTGTGGCCGGGCCAGCAGAAAGCCAGTCTATTTTCCGGGCCGAAGGAAATCATGGCCCGGCACTCTTCTTCGTCGGGGCAGCAGGAGATTATCACCTTCGACACACTTCCACCTTCGACGGGTGGGAGGTTTACGCGACGACCGGAGATGGGATTGGAGAGGAACAGATCGTTACTGCGTTTATTGAACAATGCAAGCCACCCGTGCGAGGACCCCACGAATTTAACAGCATCGTCGTCGTCTGGTAATCTTAAATTGTTGAGAATCGATAATTTACTGTCTGCCAGGCTATACAGCTTCAAAACCGTGTTGTTGTTGTTGCCTCCTTCGGAGGCAGGAGGTAATGGTAGCATCAAGCACGGACTGATGGTGCTCATCATCCGAGCACCGAATTTATTGACAATAATCGAATTTCGAGATCTGAAAATTCCAGCAGGAAAAAAGCGGAAAAGAAGGGAATAACCAGCTGTTATCCCTCTCGAACCCATGTCTAATTAGAAAAAGCAATTGCTGCACCTGGATCCGTTTTTAAGTTGCTTGATTTGGGGCCACAATTTTATGCACCCTAGCTGAGTGACTGTAGGAATTGTGAAGGCCGAGCCTAAAAGGCAGCCCGAGCACGACACGGCCCGATAAGCACGTTGGATCAGTTGATTAGGCTTGTTATGCCCCAACAGCTGAAAAACTATCTGTAAAGGTTGTAACAGCACAAAACTTAAACACACACACATGATGTAATTGGTGAAATATTTATATGTAAGGCATATTTAAGAGCTTCAATTGACTAAGAAACAAAAGAACATGAGATAGTGAAAAGGAAAATTAAGAGTTGTTGGTATAAGACCGACTTACCCTTTATTTATATTTCATTATCTTGGCAAACATTTAACACTCAGAGGTCTAAATAAACGTCGATTCTTATCCCAAACTATCTTCAACGAAGAAGAAGAAGAAGAAAAATGAAGAAACTGAAGTTTTTTTTTTTTTTTTTTTAAAGCTTTTTATACGAAATATAAAATAACTGTTAGTGAAATTAGTTATGATAAATCCCATCACCTTCGACATCAAACCACACAGCAAAGTTCAATCTTTGAATAATTAAATTAAAAAAAATCAATAATTTAACATTCTAGCAAAGTTGATTCTTGGATTCTTATCAACGGAAACAACCAATACCAATTGAGACTAGTTATTGGAGTGCAGAGAATCCATGAAAGAAAATGCAATTCCAATTACTAAATTACAATTTACGAATTAAGATTTAGGGTTAGGATATGAATGTTGAAGCTATAAATTTTGAAAGCTTACAGATTAATTGATGAGCTTCCAGAAATTGGACGGAACGGAAATTGTCCTTCGGCGGCCGGCGAACGCGGTGATTGTTGCTACTGGTTGGAAAACTCTGAATTCCAACTAGGGACTCGCCTTTTAGTTTCTCTCGTTTTGTTTTATATTTTATTTTTATATGGAACTAAATAGGCCAAATTCTAAATTAATTGGGTTGGTATAAAAAATTAATCAATTGGGTTGGGTATATGACAAAACTATAGCCATATATTTGTTTGTTTAGTTGGATTGGGCTTAAAGTATGGTCTATTTTAACTTTCCTTCTCTTAGACTATTGGGCTAAATTACAATTGTGATGAAACAAAAGCATTTGGGCAGCCGGGCCACAATACTGGTGCGGGTTGGCCGTGGCTCCACCCCTCAGTCATTATTATGTAGGTGGCAATCCACGTTTCATCGTACACCTAAAATAAATATTTAATATAATAAAAATATATGTTCTTTTATAATTGATCATATCACCACTACCAAAAAAAAAAGAAAAAAAAGAATTGTCGATGGTCATAAATGTAGGTAAGTCATCGGTAAGTGATTTGCCAGTGACTAGCTGACGGATCTACGACGTCGGTGAATTCTTTGTTAATAATTTCAATTGCTGACGGTTTATCAGGTCATCGGCATATGCCGACGGGAGCAGCCGCCGGTAAGATGCCGTTGAGATTCTTAGTTTTTTTGAATTTACCGACGGACATCGCGTTCGTCGGTAATTAACTAACTAACTAAATAAATAATAATTTAATTTTACCGACGGCTTTCGTGTCCTTCAGTATACATGAAATTTTTTATTAGACTCAATCAATTCTTCGATCGTCTTAATAACATCTGATTTTCTCGTGATTCAAATCCTCGATCTCTAAGCTCATTGTTATAATCATCGTGCACTGTTTTTGGCGCTTGATCAGTTACCCGAGTATCGAATGGATAGTTAATCTCATTATTAATTAGAGATTCATAAACATGCAAAATTAAATTTAATAACAAATTTAGCATTTGACACACGATTGAAAAACCTGATCATAATAATTTCATGAATTTCTCCCTGCAATTGTTTTGGTGTTGAAAATGTGGGGTGAAATGGAAATATGAGTATATTGGTTCTTTTGTTGGACTTGTTATGATTAGTAATGGTTGTTGTTCCTAGGTCTCTAGATTTCTTTATATAATCATTTCTTATGATTACACTTCACCTAAGTTATCAGACTCTAATTATTTTTTCGGTCTCAACTCAACTCATCATATACATCAAAATATGTCTCTAAGTGCACTCATGCACACACATCATAATCCCACCTGTCTCCCGCATCATATAGTCAGCAGTTAGGATTTTGCTCATTTTTTCGGCCACTTCTCGTTCGCCAGGGTGACTGGATCGTCTGCTCCATCCAGCTCCATTTGACGTTGTATCTTGGGAGATTCGTTGCCATAAAACCGTGAGCACTGAGTATGGGGCAACAAGAATCTTAAGGAAAGAGTTTGTTCGCCTCGACACTTTTCCGTTTCGTTATTTATTTATATTTATATAAATTACGTTTATACATAATGCGTTTGCTTAATCGTTTGCTTGATTGCTTTAGATCTGTTAGTTCATTTTATTCCCCGATATTATCTCAACTTATTAGCATGTCACCAACATAATATACACCCGAGTGTACATAATAATTTGCCTCCACTCCTGGCAGGCAAGACCAAGTCGAGACAAGGATATATGAAATTATTTTCATTCAAGTTTCTAAGTTTCAGTGTAAAAGTGATAATTGAGAGTTTATTAATTTTTGTACGAAAGTTGTGATTAAGTTTGGATGATTTATTTTCAAATATATATGTGATACGATATCAAATATCGAGGTCGGCGAACATGAAGGTTTTGTAGGAATTTAGGAAGTGACCTCCCCTTTTAGAAGGTGCAACTTTTTTATAGGGGGGCGAGCTATTTTTGAGAGTGGCGACCTCTCGTATAGGAGTGGCGAACTCTTATGTGGAAGGGCGAACTCTTATCGGGTAAAATGGTATTATAACTGCTCGGTACTAAGTGGTTGCTCGGAATTGTAAGCTGAGTTTTTTATGGTTAACATGGTCTTGGGCCCTGGTGGGCTAATATGGGTTATGGTATGGGGTCCCGACGGACTAAAGGCATGACATGGATATGGGTCTATGGTTATTATGGTAATTTAATGAGAGTTCTATTATCTATGGTAACTTAGCACGTAGGAGAGATCCTAATTCTAAGTCGGTTATTATTTATGGTATTATACTTTTAATAAGAGATGGGAACCCTAAATTGGGAACACGTCTCTTATTTATATAATGAGGACTCAGGCCTCACTTTCAATATAAGTTGAATTTTATACCCTACATTTTGAGCTCTCATGTATCTCTCTAAAACAACATCGGACTTAAGTATCGGAGGGCCTACGCCTGGGTTGTCCGCTGTCCGACTTGGATTTTATTTTGTAGGTTAATTAGGTCGCCAAATGCTTTCTGGAGGGCTATCAGGTCACCTAACACATATTTCAGGTTATTACTTTTTTTTTGGTGAACCAATCTTTTTGGTCGCATCAATATATACTAGATAAGATAAGAAAATAATAATTTTTTACTGTATAAGCTCCTCTTATAGACAAGTGGCATCATGTTTCTTGACATTTGGCTTCTAGAGTACGTGGGAGCCTGAAATACCTTATTACACAACAATGTGTTGGATGGCAGAATCAACACCAAAAGTGTTTTTTATCTTTTGTATTTCGCCCTACTATAATTGTAATTCTTTTTTGTCCATTGGCTTAAAGAAGCTACATTGCCATTTGTCTTTGATGGTGTCAATTTTTGGAGCATCTAACTTTGCAAATTCTGAACTGATACGACGTCAAAAATTGACTTGATTATATATGGTGAGAAAATAATAAAAGGGGTAGAAGGTTCTAGGCCCCGGCGTATATGTTAATAATTATTATGAAATTATGAAACTAAGAATCCTACTATGAGAATATTTCCTAATTATGAAAATTGGGTATAATTAGGAGATTTAATCCTACCTTGTGAATAAATCCTATTAGGTAAAGGACAAGTCTCGATAATCTTATAAATAGGAGGTTCCTGCCCTTGTTTCACATCTCATCTCATGATACCCCCCCCCCCCCCCCCCCCTCTTTCTCTCTCTCTCTCTCTCTCACACACACACACACACTCATGGAGCTCACGTTATTCTCTCTTTTATACGGAATAGTTCTCTCATCTCTATCATGGGTCATGGATTATGGATTTATGGATTTTATGGCGAGTTCTCCTCTAGGAGATCTCCTCTAAGAGAAGCGAGCTATTATACAAGTGACGAGTACCCTAGATTGGGAATATATTCAAATAGAATATATTGAGATATGGTTTTATATCAAGAGCAATTGTAGATCTCATAGTATTTCATAGTGTTTCTTCAGGAAATAAATCGATGACCTTTTGATAATGATAGAGATATATAAAAATCTCCACCGCTCAAAATAAACTTTTTATATGTCTTAAACAACATATACAAATACCAATTTGATCCAACGGCTAGATTGTGTGAAATTATTTTTTGAAAAAATCTACACCGACCATTCCATGAACAAAGAATTGTTTTGTTCAGAATTTAAATCTCCACCGTTTGGATCTTAATTCCATAAGTCTTGAATATACTGTAAAAATTTGAAAGCGATCCAACGGTTAAAATTTCATGAAACGGTTCTGACGGTTAAAATTCCATGGAACGATTCTGCAATTTTTCTGCTCAGAGAATTGTCGCGCAGAAAATTTTCTAACTATTATTTTTCGATCAATCTCAATTGGTTAGAGATTCGAATTGATACCGTGTTGTAAATCTAGAGAAAGGAGAGAGGAGAGTGAGAGAATGAGTTTATTATGAGGGGCAAAGTCCCTTTTATAGGTACAAAATTAGGTACATGGGTAGTAAGGTCATTCACATAATATATAAGTATTACAATTATTAATTACAACAAGTTTGGTAACATTGTTCTTTTTATGTGATATTTGTTATTTTGTATATTTTTGGTATGTTTTTCTAAATTCATATATAAAGTTACAAAAAGTTAAAAGATAAAATGAAATTGAGTTTCAATAATTTTGTTAGCTAGATTATTTTTAATTTCTTTTTATATTTTTACACAAATTTTTGAAAACTTTTTTAATATTATGATTTTGTTATTCTTATGTATTTTGACATTCCTATTTATTCAAATAATTTGAAGTGCAATGACAAAATTTTAGAGATTTCAGTTAATTTTCTTGAGATTTTGTAAATACATCCTATAATATTAATTATGCATTAATTTTTAAATATCATAATTATCATTTCATAGGATTTAATTTTTTATTTGAACCAAAGTTTTGCTTTGCACAACTTTGTTTTTCTTATTTTCTAGGGATATAATATAGGAAATGTCTACGGTGCCGGGAAGGGACCATGCCCCCCACCCCTCTACATTTACATCCATTAATTTACCAATATTTGTAACCAACTTTTGATCCAATGACTGTGATTAAGTGAAGAATGGTGCCCTCACAGCACCGTAAAAGTTCCATATAATATAATATAATATAATATAATATAATATAATATAATATAATATAATATTATATTATATATATATATATATATATATATATATATATATATATATATATATATATATATATAAATGCAAAATCCTACTAACCTATGTGTTTGATTCGTGTGCTTCGTTTGACAAATAAAAAATTCTGGTGCTTCGTTTGCTTATGTGTCATTTGAGCCTAATATTTACCTATTTGATATTTTTATTTTTATTTTAGCTTACCTAAGTTAATTCTTTTTATTATATTTTTTCTTATTCAATACTTTCCTTTAATTCTATTAATATAAAAATATTAAAAATACTATATAATTAGTAGATAAGATCTAAATAGGTTATTTTAATTAAAAGACAAACTGAAATAATTTTAATTAAAGTTTTATTTATTTATTTATTTAGGAGTTGTATTCAGGTACAAGAGTTCTCTACCAACTCAACCTCTCCTACCAAATTAATTAAATTAGTTTTATTGATAATAGAATTTAAAATAATTTTATTTTTGGAGTTTCAAATATTCTATGTAGATAAAATATGAGTTATTTACGATAATCTAAGTATGTAACTAAATATTAGTTATGTATTCAATTCATACATAAAAGTATTAAAATATATACTAATAATTAATAAACATTGATTAAGCACCTTAGTAATTATCACAAATATTTTTTATATTTATATTTGATAAGTCCCGTGTAATACGGGTATTAAACAAGTATATATTAATGCAAAATCCTCCTAATTTATGTGTTTGTTTTTTATGTTTCGGTTGGATAATAAAAAAATTTGGTATTTCGATTGCTTATGTGTCATTCGAGCTTAATATATACCTAATTTAGTATTTTAATTTTATTGTATCTTGCTTAATTTAATACTTTTTTTTTATTATATTTAGCCTAACTTAATAGTTTTCTTTTACTATATTTTGACTAATTCAATAATTTCTTTTATATTCCTAATATAAAAATATAAATAAGTCATATATCTTTATTGAGAAAGAATCTAAATTAATTTTAATAAAAAAAATACATATGAAATAATTTTAATTACCAAAAAAAAACTTATTTATGAAAATAATAAAATGAATTGTATTTATAATAAAAGTTAAAATAATTACTTCTAAAATTTTAAATATTCTGCATAGATAAATTATGATATATTTGCAATAATTGGAGTATGTAACTAAATATTAGTAATGAATTCAATCTAAATATTAAAAAAATAAAATTATATAATAATAATTAATTAATATTTATTAGACAATGACACAATGCGAGAAGGCTTGAGAGTATGATACCCTTTAAATTTTTCAAAGTATGTAACTATAACTAAACATAAAAATATAAAATGAGTTAATAATAATTAATTAATATAGACTAGAGACGGGTTTAAAATATGACATCTTTTGTATGTAAAAATAATTATTAATGAGTTTAATCTAAATATTAAAAAATAATACTAATTAATAATTATTATAATTAATAAATTGAACAGGACATGTATTGAGAACACATCCTTTCAATTTTTTATTTTAAATTTAAAACTTTGTGGTTTTCACAAATATTTATTACATTTAGTTTTTTATAAATCTCGTGAATACACGGGTGTTAAACTAGTGTGTGTGTGTGTGTGTGTGTGTATGTGTGTGTATATATATATATATATATATATATATATATATATAGAATTGGGATCACATGGGAACCAATCCCCTGTGTGGGAACTGGGAACCCATATGATCCATTGAATTAGATTAAATGTATGGTTAAGATCATCTATAGTAATCATATAATTAATATAATTTTTATAATACAAAAGGGCTCACATGTCATTACTCACGTTATCCATATATAACCCACAATAAATATATAACTTCCAAATATCATGATTGAAACAATCACTATTAATTCCATTTMATTTTTATAYTAAAGGAAAGCAAAATCATTGCCTCAACCATGATCTCACAGTTGATTAATAATTACATTTCTTATTCATATATTAAATAATTCTTTAATTAATAAAATATAGATATACGAAATAAACAACAAACTTAACTATGTTTGATTCGACAGTTCAACTATTAGCATTAGTACATGGTATATAAATTTTAAAACTCACATTTTAATAGAAAAACATATTATATTATATAATTCTTAAAAAGTTGTAAAGTATATTAAATAAGTCTTTGTTTCTTGGATGTCAAAAGAAGTTTCTCGTTTATAAAAATAAGAAGACAATTAACATTTTGTTTGTTTACAATTATGCTAATAATGACGATTAATCTTTGAAAATTTGCAGAACTAAGTCACCTATGTTTGGAGTGCTTATTCCAACATTGGTCCTATGTATTAAAATGTCTAAGTTAGGGGGCATTTATTGAGCATTTGGGGTGCACACGACCGATTTCAATATAGATAATGGTGTTTTGGGCTGTTTTCTTTGGAAAGCTGCGTAATTATAACATATTCAATTGTAGGTAATGAATTGCCAACAACGTAGTAAATGAAGTAAACTGTTTAACCTAACACATTCAAAAAAAGCATCAAACGTCACTGTTATTAGCATCACTATAATCTTAAATTAGCATTCAAAATAAGCATAAAAAATTATGAATGATACCACAATTACATTCAAAATAAGCAGCAAACAACACTGTTAGTAGCAATAGGTAATATCGACATTGTCATCCTAGGTTGGAGCTACGAAATATTTAAAACAAGAAAGGAAAAACCAAATCAATAAGAATTAATAAAGACTCGTATTCCCAAGGCCCTAAAGATTAAAAAAAGAAAGAATGAAAATCGGATTTATAACATTCCAAAATGATTGGTAAGCATTTTCATAAGTGTACTTAGGGCATCAAGGCGCAACATAAACCTTATAAATAAATAACTAGGCATCTAATATTTATATGGTTTTTGCCTGGTTGGATGATCCGATCCTTGAGCACTAATTACATAGGATTATGCACACACATTCAACCAATATCATGGTTTTTGATTTTGCCAGGATGGCCTCTTAGTCAGTCTACTGTCTTAAACACATATCTACATAGTTACATTCACATTATAATGGGACAAATGGATGGACAAATTCTCAGTTGTCATAACTTGTTATGAGTCAGGAAACAGCGTAAAGAGATCGCGTTACAATCTCTCGAACATCATTTGAAAACTGTCTTCAACCTCTTAGTAGCCTGCACGAAGCCCATTATGACCTGCAAGATTGAAGTGTCTTTCTTTGATATTCAGAGCCACTCACAAGGTGGAAGTGCAGCAAATATCTCCATAGTGCAGACATCTCCGGTGTACTGAGGTCAACATTCTGCATAAGAATTTACGCAGTAAATTTTCTATGCAGTATGTCATAACCAAAACTATAACAATCTATCAATAAAATAACTTATGCCTTCTATAAAGATGGTAGTTCATATTAGCAACAAAGTACAAAATATTTAGCAAAAAATATTTATATAATTAGCATCATAAAAGCATAATAAACTACATATAATAGCATCATCGTATAATAAAAATAGTATCATAGGAACTTTCTCAGCAACTTTCTTAGCATATAACTAGCATTCTATCAAATAGATTTTAGCATCCAGATATCTTTAGCACGAAAGGGAAGCGTTATGAGTTTTTCGAACCTGCGTTAACGCCCCGGATAACACTGTCCGTAATTAGCCTTATCCTTCGAGTGCAGTGATCGAAGCCCGGCCCGAATCTTTGACAGCAGCCCCAAAAATTGACAGCAACCCTTACGACCCGAACTCAGCCCGTACACAGCCCGGCAGCAGCTTCGATGCTTGACAGCAGCCAACTCCAAGGATACAATTGTGAATAGTTGTAACACACAACAACTGTGAGCATCACAAGAAACTAATCTTATCAACAAATGTTAGCATAACTCTAACATAAAATTAGCAAAGAAAATGCCATACTTTGTTAAGACAATTAACATAATATTATTAGCAATAACACATAATATTTTTAGCAATAACACTATAATTAGCATAATGATAATTATGCTATAGAGAATCCATTAATAAAAATGCACGGACCATATTCCAAAAATTAAGAATCTTCAACAACCCTATAATTAAAATCTATTTGAGACATGCTTGGATTCAAGCTCCACCATAAACATGAGGTAAAGGGGCAGAATAATTTTACATATAAAAGATTTTAGCATATAATTAGCATCCAGATTTGCAGAATCAACGACCTTACCAAAACGGATCTTGTCCAAGATCCAAAATCTGGGTTTGGTGCAATCGGTCGTCGTTGAAAGCCACACCACCGTCGTCCGTTTCAGGGATTCTCGGCTCAGTGATCCTGGTTCCACTTGTGCAGCAAACCGGTGACACGAAGATGCCGTCAGGACAAAATCCCAGCTTTCCGCCGCGCCTGGACCCGTTTCCGTCCGAGATCCACCGTAATTCACCGCCGTGATTTCCCATATCTCTCCTCAACAACTCATCGGTTGGGAAGGCGAATTTTTT
>BMAC01000117.1:29059-52404 GCA_014905375.1 Phtheirospermum japonicum
CATAATTAAACACTATTGACTTCTAAATCAATAAATTGTATATAACTAATATTTTTCATTTTTCAAAAACATGTTTATAGAGGAAAAAGTACAAATTACTATTTTGTAAAAAATATCTTTCATACGTTGACAAATTAAGAGTGTACTCAATTTTTATTTGTCAATTTATTTTACATTAATTATTCATTAATATCAGTGATGATTAGTGCATACGTTTATATTCTGTACTTTAATAGAGTATGCTATGTGAATGTGTTTGTTTATAATTTTAATGATTGTGATTTATTTACTTCTTTTATTTGATGTATGTTTTGGATGATTTTTAATTCCTGCTTTAGTCACAAGATAGTAATCAAAGTTTTGAAGATATTAGATCAATACAATGTACTTAAAATTTAGGCAACAATCTTTTAGACTACGTCAATAGTTTTTATTAATGGTGAACTGTATAAAATATTAATATTAATATATAATAGTAAAATATGTATAAAAATAAAATCATACACATCCACATAAAAGACTACTATTTGTAATATAATTATTTAAACACAAAAGTTAATAAGCAATATAAAATCTTAAAAATATCAGATTCTTAATCATATTGTTTGAGCATAAATGCTTTCACAGGTCAATTTAAATTATAAACAGAATAATAAACCTCATATCTGATTCTCGAATAGCAATATTCAAAGCAGTAGTAACTAAATAATAATAATAATAATAATAATAATAATAATAATAATAAATAGTAATAATAATAAAAAAAATCAATAAATATTCTTTTCAATCATCATCCTGCACAATTCCACCAATTCAGAGCTTCATCTTCCTCATCAATCCCAGCAACACAACCTTCTTAGAAGTTTAGGACATTATTCCGCACCGATTTTCCATTCAAATAATATGCAATATCCTATAATTGAAAATTACCTTAGATTCTCGAGAATAATCTCAATCAATCTTACTTGACGTCCTCCGATCAACTCTTTCTCTTGGGGGTTACGAATTTTCGGCACCAGTAATTCGTCCTCTCTGTTTTAAAATAATTAGAAACAATTTAGTTAATTCAATACATTAATCGAATAATAATTAGTGGATAATTCGAACCTATATACATCTATATATAATAACAAATTATTGAGAACAAAATACTTACCTACGAATCATGAAAAATAATTTCCATTGAAATCTTTTGATCCTCATCATTGAATTCGGATCTAGCAAAAAATCGAACGACCCTAAGCTTAAGTGCTTTTTTGTTCGTTCGGTCGATGTCTTTGATCAGTCCAAATAATGGATCCATCGTTCCAAAAACTCTAGCTACCCAAGTTTTTAAAATAGAGAAAAAACAAAGACATGTGAGTTTGATTTGCAAATAATAGAAACCTATATTTATAGGGTGAATTAGTTGAAACCCTAGATTTTGAATTTTTCGAATTCTGTATACCTGAAAATATAAGATTTTGTATCCCTTCATTATAGACAATGCATCTATTTTTAATTCTTTTGTAGAATTTTTTACGTCGATTTTAGAATTAAAAAATTGTTTTGCTTAATTTCACAAATTAAACGTCTTTAATTAGGCTGAAAAATAGTATGCAATCTGATATTTTGAAAAAATATGATATATTTGGTTGCCTTATCTACTGCGATTCTTTGTTTAAATCTGTCAATTTTGATTTTATTTTGTTGCCTAATTCTATTTTTTTGAACATTTTTTATTGGTCCATTTTATTTATAAAAAATTGATCTGTTTCAATTTCAATAAATTAAATGTCTTTAATTCGTCCTACTGCATTAGAGTAATTTTAGGATAATCACCTGTTTTTGATTTTTTTTGTAGATTTATTTACGTCGATTTTAGATTAAAAAAATATTATGCTTAATTTTCCACAATTTAAATGTCTTTAATTAAGCTAAAAAATAACATTCAATCTGATATTTTAAAAAAATGATATTATCTTTGGTTGCCTAACGATTCTTTGTTTAAATCTGTCAATTTTGATTTTATTTTGTTGCCTAATTCTATTTTTTTGAACGTTTTTTATTGGTCGATTTTATTTATAAAAAATCATTTTGTTTCAATTTCAATAAATTAAATGTTTTTAATTCGTCCTACTGCATTAGAGTGATTTTAGGCAATCAATTTTTTTGAATATAAAATCTGATTTAATGTATTTACATTGTTTAAGATTCTAATTCTGCAAGTGAATCGGATTGAATCAACTACCGATCTTTTCAAAGTCCACGCGTATGAAAGATACCACATTATTTGGAGTTTAATTATGAAATGAGATCAAGTTTAGAGTTTATTCCGGTATACTTTATTGTGTTATTGCCAAATTAGTTATATTTGGGGCCTGTAATTTAATTTATTTTTATGTTTTATTTTTCTTTATTCAGGGCTTGTAAATATTTAATCTTTATGTTTGCTTTTGTCATGCTTGCTTTATCTATTATTTCAATTGAAATTGACTAATAATCGGATATATATATTTTAAGATATATATAAAAATATAAAATTGATAATCTCATACAGTCTAAACTCAATTTATGTGGCTAAAAAATATGTAATTCTGAGATTACATAAAATCAAAATAGATTCTCACGGATCTGAATTAAAAGCATCAAATATTTTTGGTAACAAATTCGAAATATTAATCAATGATATCCTAATTTGTAGGCATAAAATTCGAAATTCAGTCCCCCTATTAAACCTCAAACCTCAAAATACACGCATGAAATTTGAAACCCGTGTTGAAAAGTCAACAATTGTGGCTGTGATATTTAATTTTTTTTTAATAAAGCAGTTGAAAAGTCAACAAAAGTGGCTTTGCGCCAAAAAAGTTTCTTATTGGGGAAAGAAAAATGTTTTGGTGGGAGACAAAACAATTGCCTCATATAGCCAACACTGTTATTATATATATATATATAGATTACATATCAAATCACACTACCCTCATAATTACTACACATTTGGTAATTGAAGTATAAATGGAAAAATATATTTAACATGATTAATTATTGTGAAAATGCACTCGAACATTATTGTAACGCCCAAGTTTTCATTTTATTGAGCCCAATTTTTCTTTTTATTTTATTTTAATTTTAATTTTATAGTTTATTATTTCTAGTCCAATAAGCCCTTTTATCAAATCCAATTATATTATTTTTATTTTATTCTATTTTTACCAAAACCAAATTTAAAACCCATAGAATTCTATTTAATCGAATTAACAATTCGGTTACCAAATAAATTTTATATATATATTTCGACTTCTAAAAACTACTACGATTTATTTAATTGATTTAAGGATTTCTATTTAATATAATTTCTAGTGCGATTGTTAAATATATTTTAAAGACTATTATATTGTAGTTGTATCTATGTAAATTATCTTAAATTATTTTAAAAATCTTGTTATAATCAAATTAATAGATTTTCGTTTTAAATAATTTCAATTTCTAAAATTATTATAATTTATTTATATTATAATTATTTTTAACAATTTAAAACACTTTTGAGTCACCTTAGAGATTATTTCGATTCAAGAATTTAAATTCGTCGATTTGGTTCGTTCATGAAATTATTGGATTTAAAACTTAAGTCGTTATTGGGTCGACTCTTTTCGGACTTTAAAAACGAGCCCAACGACAAATCGAGTCCACTAAACCTCTACCCTAACTTTCCGAAATTAAGTTCTATGCTTGGTTTATATAAAACAATCCCAAACCAACATCAATTTTCACAAAATTTCTGCATACTGCCGCAGTCAAATAACAGGTAAAAACCATTCCTATTTTTCTAAAAATTTTCAAAGAACACAAACGTTATCCCAACACCCAAAAACTGTCGACAGAATCGCCACCGATCGGCCACCAAACTTTCAGTCCACCCCGAGTCGTCGAACCACCACGACCACAGCCTCGACTTTCCTACGACAAATCTCCATCCCTGCCACCGTTCCAGACCCAACTGCAGCACCATCTCCGCGTTGCAACGAGCCATAACCGCCATGGCTGCCTTTTTTTTCCCAAACCCCGAAATCACCGATCGAAAGCCGGCAAAACCGCAACCAAAACCTACACTTCCGTCACCAACCCGAAACCCCACAAACGATCAGTCGCCTTCTTGAGCCGGAGCTCGCCGTTCTCCAGCCGCGGCCCGAAACCAACCCAAACCACCACGGCAAACCATTCGAATCACCACCCTCCACCACCAACGCCTTCGTAGCGAACCACGGCCGACTCAAACCATCGAGGAGCCCCACGAGGACCCAGCCGCAGCCGAACCGCAGCCCAATTTCCAGCCACCTGCCGACAAAACACCATCACCCACGAGCCAAACCGATCATCGCCTGCAAACCCCGCAACCAAAACTCGAGTCGGGGCCGCATCACCCATCACAACCGGTCGCGGCCCCGAAGTTAAGCCGTCGCCCCGCCGCTGCCACGAGTTTCCGCCGCCGCCGTCGATTTCTGGAAAAGGCGGAGAAATCGCTCAACTGCCGCTGTATCCCCGCCACGAAGCCCAGCCGCTGGCCGCCGATACCGCCTCTTTCACTGCCGCCTGCCGCCGCATCGTGATGCCTTCACCGGAGAATCGCCGAACCGCTACCGTGGTGGAACCGAAGGGAAGGGTGCAGGTGGCTTCGATTTCTATTTCGGAGAGAAGGAATGGGAAAAAGGAAATCACCTGCCGATTGGAGCGTCGCCGCCGCTCGGAACCGAAACGGGTCGCCATCGCCGCCTCCGCCGGTGCCTGCGCCGTTTTGCCGATTGCTGTCGCCGTTTTCTGGCTTTGGGAGGAAGAGAAAGGGGATAAACGGGGGGGGGGGAGTAGAGGAAGAGGAAATAGGGGAGGACGGGATTTGGAAACTAAGGGCTGACCCACCATTTTAATCCATTTTTTTCAGAATTACAATTCAACTCCCAGACTTTCGCCCTTTATTCAATTGGACCCCAAAGATTTCAATTTTTAACCAATTGATCCCAAAGACTCTTACCCTTGTTCAATTGAGCCTCCAATTTACCCAAAACTTCAATTTTATCCCTCCAATTCCAAGAACCCGACTAAAACAACCCTATTGGCTTTGTTTTCCCTAACCGGACATTCGATTCATGGCTATGGTTTTATTACCTTTTAAACTATTCAAAAATACATATGTTATTTTGTTAAACCCAAGTACTAAGTTAAATTACCATTTTCAATGTAGGAAACGAGGGTCCTCAAACCTAGGATTTTCAAGCACGAGCATCTACATTCGCATCTTTACGAAACTACATTCATGTGGGTGATTCTAAACTCTTTTTAAAACTATGTTTGTCTATGTTAAATGAAATTATATGAATTATCTATATCTCAATGCAACATTCCATAGTAGCTTTCGAGCTAAAACAATGAATGATAGTGTGTTGTAGCCATTCATTTATGATTTATATGATTTCTTCTTAACATTGGCGAACGTGTTCTATATTTGACTATGTTAAATGCGATTGTATGAATTATCTATGTCTCAATGCAACATTCCATAGTAGCTTTCGAGCTAAAACAACAGACAGTGTGTTGTAGCCATTCATTTATAATTTATATGATTTCTTCTTAACATTGCCGAACGTGTTCTATGTTTGACTATGTTAAATGCGATTGTATGAATTATCTATGTCTCAATACAACATTCCATAGTAGCTTTCGGGCTAAAACAACAGTAGCTTTCGGGCTAAAACAACAGTAGCTTTCGAGCTAAATCTATGGTTGGCCAACATCTATGAACGACTGACAGTGTGTTGTAGCTATTCATTTATGGTTTGTATGATTTGTGTTTAATGTTGACAAACAAATCCCCACTGAGCGAGTTGAAAGCTCACACCCATTTTTATTAAACTTTTCAGGTTGAGGAGTTGGATGTGGTACGAGGCGGTGGATGCGAAGATGTTATTTTCAATGCTATTTTATTTTCTTCTCTATGAATTGGTATCTTTAGTTTTGTCAAGTTTAAAAACAAGATTGAGACTTGTGTTTCTATTAAAACTAGTACTACTATTTGATGCGTTAAGTGAATTTCCTGTTTTAAATTAATGTTAAGTTTTATTCACGCTTCCGCTCAAATTTATTGTGATTGGGATTTATTGAAAACTCATGCCCTAGTTCTTGGAAGTTTTAATTATGAAAAATCAAGTTTTACACTTTTCGAAAATGGGGCGTGACAATTATTTATTGTGAAAATGATGTAATGTAAATAGAAATATACCAGAACTTTAACGATTTTTATATTGGAACGAGACGCCACATAAGTTTAAAATACAATCATACTTTAAGGTTTTTTATTTTATTTTTATAGCTATCACAAATATTTCAAAAGTGTCATTATAAAACTCGCGTATAATGCACAAGTCATCTTTATTTCACAATATAGATAGTTAAGAGCATAAAGGGTTGGAAATTCTTTGTAGCGACGAAAATGATATCATTATATACAAAACAACTAATGTAGCATTAAAAAATCAAAATTTAAAGCGAACAACATTTTTTTTTTCTTTTTGATATAATAATTCACATTTTTTTTAACATTTTTATATTTACCCGCGAAAATTGCGTGTTTCACACTAGTATATATATATTCCAACCGGGTGCATGGTACAACGTACATCCAAGTACACCTTCCCAAACAAAAGCATTGGGCCATCAGGCTACAACATGGTGGGTTGGCTATAGCTCCACCCCTGTCAACAACAGTGGGAGTGGCAAGGCAAGATCAAGTCCGAGACGTAGACACTAAGGGTGGTAGTAGTAGTAATAAACCCACAAACTCAACTTTTTGGTGGGGTCCAGTATGACACATCACAAATAATAAACTCACTACTTTTTAAAATCTCTACCCACAATCATAAACCCATAAATATCCAACATTTATTCTAATAAAAAAAATCAAGCCCAAACTAACAATAATTAAAAGTTGGGTTGGTAAATACCAACCCAGCATTTACTGTTACAAAAAAAAGTTAGTGTCACAGTGGATGAAAAAAAAAACCTAGCTTTTTAGGTTTAAACCCAACCATAGACCCACCATTGCTACCACCCTGAGAGAGATTTTTGATTTTTGATCCTAGAGACCAAATGAGAGACAATGCATATCTAGGATTTCTCTTCAACTTTTCAAACTTTAATACCCTCTCGTTCGTCTATAAATGACATTCTCTCCGTTTCTTAATAAGTGTCGTTTTAGAGTTTTTGTTCAAAATTAAGGAACATGATATTTGGCAATACATCCTCAATCAATTAATAATATTCCTATTTAATTACTTTCATTCTTTCCCTTTAGTTATTCTGTTACCATAAACTTGTTTATATTTCTTAAAAAATGCGGGATAAAACTGGAATAAAATGGTAAAAAATTCTAAAACGACACTTAATTTGTAATAAAATTGAGTCTCTAAAACGACACTTATTTTAAAACGGAGGGAGTATAACTTATGTTTATTTCAGACGATTTAGATAAATATCTCCCCTATATATTAATGCAAAATCCTCATATTTTATGTGTCTGTTAACACGCTTCGTTAGCTTTGGAAAAAAATTTGTTGCTTCGTGTCATTCGAACTTAATATTCACCTAATTTAGTATTTTTTATTTGTTATATTTGACCTAATTTAATACTTTCCTAATATTATATTGCCTGATTCAATATTTTCTTTTTATTACATGTTACCTACTTTAATAATTTTTCTAACATATTTTTCTCAATTCAATATCTTACTTTTATTCTTCTAATTAAAAATAAAAATAAGTTATATCTAATTAGAAAAAATCTATATAAGTTGAATAAATTTTTATTTACAATAAAAGTTGAAATAATCTTTATTATAATTCTAAATATTTATTTAAGAAAATTTTGAGTTATATAAAATTATTACAAAAGGAAAATAAATATAAAAAATATAAAATTAAATTTCTTATCTAATCCTAATATAATAAATTGAAATAACACTAAAAATATATATGCAAAACTATTGTTACACCAAACAAAAATAAAAATAAAGTGAAATAAAAAAGATAACATAATACTAATACTACTACTAATAATAAATTATTATGACTAGAAAATTAAATATTAAATATATTCTAAATCTCTTTATCTAATTTCTATATAATGCATTGATACACATATTATATTTATATACGAACAAATTAGTATCTTATGCAAGAAAAATAAAATAAAATAAAATTACATATACTACAAGTTAGATGCACGACGTTTTTTCAATAGAATTATCAGTGTCTTATAAATTTTAATTTTTAATCACATATTCACATGTAACACGAGGGTGTTGTATATTTTTACATTTTTTAAAAAAATTTCTACGATTTTCCTTCTCAAGTTTAAGGTATTTTGATATACTTCACAACTAATTTCGTGACTCAAGGTAAAAAATTTTTTGAAAATTTTCTATTATGAAAACAAATCTTACTGTGATTAGAACAAATAATGTTCTTGATATATCACAACTATAATTTCGTGACACACGGTAAAAAACATGCAAAATTCTTAACTATGAAAACCAGTCTTGCTGCAATTAGAACAAGTAATGTTCTGATTTGTGTGTAAGAATTATTTATTGTGAAAATAGAACAAATAATGTTACGACTTGTATGACCATTTTCAATATTATTCTTTTGGTATTTTTAATGAATATTACTATTTTTCAAGTCCTGCATACTCTTTTTCAAATCCCACATAATATGCATGTGTCTGCTTCGCATGCTTCGTTTGGCAAATAAAAAATTCTGGTGTTTCGGTTGCTTAGGTTTCATCCGAGCCTATCTACTTAATTTAATATTTTTCTTTTATTGTATCTCACCTAATTTAATCTTTTCATTTTATTATATTTTGCCAAATTTAATAATTTTTTATTATTTTATTTTATTTAATTAAATATTTTCCTTTTATTCTCTTAACATAAAAATACAAATAAGTCAGATAAAATCAGTAGAAAAGATCTAAGTAAATTATTTTAATTAAAAGATAAATTATATAAGATATAATTTTAATTAAAAAAATTATTATGAAATTATTAAATAAGTAGTGTTTATAATAAAAGTTAATATAATTTTAATTTTGTAATTTTAAATTTTCTATATAGGTAAATTAAGATTTATTTGAAATAATCTAAGTGTGTACTAAATATTAGTAATAAATTCAATCTAACATAAAAACTAAGATTGTATAATAATAATAATAATAATAATAATAATAATATTATTATTATTATTATTATTAAATATTGATTAGACATCGGTGCAATGCGACACGAGTTGAGAGTATGACATCCGTTTAGGTTTTCAAAGTAGGTAAGCAATATTATTCACGAATTTAATCTAAACATTAATATACAAAATAACGTAATAATAATTAATAAATAAAGCATGCACGGGTTTAGAATGTGACTTTTTTTGAGTTTTTATAAGTATGTAAATAAAATTATTAACGAATTGATTCTAAACATGAAAATAAAATTTTAATAATTATAATAATTAATAAATAAATTAGACATGTACAAAACAAAGGGTTGAGAATACATCATTTGAATTTTTCATTTTACATAAGAATTTATAATTATCACAAATATTTTTTATATTTATATTTTGATAACTTCCGTGTAATACACGGATATTAAACTAGTTAATTAATATAATTAAAGTATTCTTTTTTGTTCTATACTCCTGATATTAATTAATTAATTATTATCTACTCGATTTTCATAAATATTAATCTAATCAAATGAAGGCGAGTGAGCATTGATCGATTGAAATACCATTTCCCATATTTTAGACAAAAAGCCATGTCAAGTATAATGCAATATTAACGTGTTAAGCAGATCTTGAAAGGAAAAAAAAAAAGGGGTTGATAATTTGAATTAAGCGGATCTGCTTAATCTCTGTCCCCAATTCTTGTTCAATCCTATACCTGGAAACGAAATAGAACGTGGAGATGTAAAATAATAATATAATGTGTAAATGACTAGTAAACAATATTTCTGCAGGCACCATTTCGAAAGTCATGAAATACTCTGTTGCGATGATCTTGAAGCATCTTAGCATGAATATAGAAGCAAGAATAGCCAAGTTCCGTGATTTTCTTGGCAAGAAGCTCCACTCGATTCACAGAATTGCAGAAAATAATAGATTGAGTTCAATTGAAGCTGAAAGCAAAAATAATCAAAATTACCACTGCAGAAAACCAAATTCACTAATATAACAAAAAACAGAAATATTTCAATTGTGATCAACCTTCGAAAAAAGAGAGGTTGAGGCAGTGATCTTTCTGTCCTTCTTCAACAAAAGCATAAAACTGGGTTATACCCTTAGGGTAAGCTCGTCCATAAGGTTAATGACACACCATAACAGGAAATGTAGCTGAGAACATAAGTATCCGACGATTTGCAGGTAAAAAGCGAATCAACTGCTCTATATTAGGTTGAAACTCTGCAGCCTGAAAACATTAGTAAAACAAGGGCATCATTAAAAAACAAAAAAAAACAAAAAAAAAACAAAAAAAGAAATGATACATTACATTTTCATACCTCACCCATTACAAGCAGCACACAACAATTCATCCAGGTGCAACAAGTAAATGAACTGGTTGGTAAAGGCGCATTATGTCATCTTTCAATCCTCTGGTTGGGACAAAAATAACAACTGCAAAGATGGAATGCGTGTAAGATACCAAAATAAGAAATTAATACTACAGAAAAAAAAAGCAATGTGTGTCCGAGTTCCCACAGAAATCTATAAATATATAAAGACCAAAGAATCTATAAATAAATTGACTTGAATTTTCATGCCAAATTTGTCTTACTAATTTTGGAAATAACTTAATAATAATTAAAACTAGAACTATATGATAATTAAATTTCCGAACTATACAATAAAAAATATCATTGAGTACCGTAAAATAATTAATTAATAAATTTTATTTATTTGACTGATTATTAAGTTTATTTAGTAAACTTCTCGATCTTAGTTAAATTTTGTAATTTTTTTGTCCCTCTGTCTCCCGTGCATCATATGAGTTTAAAACTAGTGATATTTAATACAACAGAAATGACATGACCTTCCAAAATTAATTAGGACTAGCACATTAAACAGGCCAATTTCCCAAGAAATCTCTAAGAAGCTTCCAATGGATAATCCTACCTTGGATAGAATTTTTAACTTGATTGATTTTCTCCAAGGCGGGAATGCAAAAGGCAGCTGTTTTCCCAGTTCCATTTTGGCTCTGGCCAAGATATCGCTTCCCGTAAGAGCAATTGGAATACTCTCCGACTGGATAGGAGATGGCTTCTCAAAACCCTTCTCATATATTCCCATAAGCAGCTCACGCTTCAAAAAGTAGTCTTTCATTTCCTTTGGTAGCTGTAACATCCTGGGAGACAAGTAAAAATAGCAATCAGGAAATTAATTCAATTGCAAATGGCAAACTTTCAAATGGATAAAAAAAAGAGAGAGACTAATAATCACAACTCTCACAGAATCTTAGGTTAATGACACACATTATGCTTAAACACAAGGCCAAAATAACAGTTTCCTTTATTAGTTTTGTTTCTCAAGCTTTATATTGATTGTTCAGCTGCTCCACCACTTAGCTTCAGATTTAATATAAGACTAATGTGTCTTCAACTTATTGAGTGTAGGAAAAACATCATACTTTAATCGACGTCACTAAATAGTTAACTAAAGAACTGTTCAATCATCCATACAGAAGTCAACAAGTCAAAACATGATAAAGGCTCCATTCTCATTATGCAATAGAAAAATTATTCAAGACAAGAGAAACTAAGGTTTTTAGAAATAGTTATTACAGCATATTACCACTCACACAGCCACCAAAAGAAGCAACATATTCCAAACATAAATGATAATCAATTCAGCTAAAAATGGTAACACTTCAGGTTTCTTATCTAGGCATTAATTACAAAACAATAAGACAATCTCGAATAATATTGATTTCATTTATGCCATACTAGCCAAGGCGATCACGGAGGTGAAAACTCTCAAACGAGTATAATTTCATTTGAGTCATAATTAGCCAAGCATTTCCTGAATAATTAATTTCTCAGTTAAATTTATATAGTTGTGATCTCTCGGAGACATCCTCAAAAAAATTAAAAAGTTCTAACAACTTTATCCAATAAGTCAATGACCATGCTATTACATCCCAAACCTGGAAGTTAGTATAAGACGATCCACAAAAAATGCAATAAGTCAATGATCATGCTATTACATCTCACCAATTTCAACAATAAACCAAACCAAATAATTATAAATTTGGCAAGACGATCCACAAAAAATGCAAATCAATGAAAATCTAACCTCGGTTCTGTAACAGGTGTTCTGGAGTGGTAACTTCAAGAGTGTCTTCCAATCTTGCGAACTGATCAAGAAAAAAAAAATCAAGAATGATAATCATTAGTGTCAATTGTGCAAGAAAACCAATCTCGTTATAGACAAAGGTAGGAAAGTGGACACACACAAACACACAAAAGTGCTAAGGGTGCGATTGGATATTAAAAAAAAAAAATCACCTTAATTTCATTAGAGATTCTTTTTGTTTAATACAAAGTGTGAGTGGATATAAAGTTTTCAGAAAATATACGCCATTCTTGCTTTTTTTGTCATCAATCTCATTTACACACTTTTCAAAAAAGAACCAATCATTATTACACATTCTCCTACAAAATTCACAATTCACCCACTCATAAATTACTAACTACTATTCAATCATTATTTTACAATTTTCATATCACATCAATTTTCATCTTACATCCGACTCTAAAAATCATTATTCCTCCCTCAAAAAATTTGTATCACTATGCTCTAGAGGAGAGAAAATCTTCAAAATGAAAGTATATTCAATCGCTCCCTAAGCTTTTATGAGAGCTCAACAACAAAAGGGGCAATGGTATGCACAAATGATGGAGTAAACATCAATAATTGTTCCTAGCACAAAAGCAAGTGATATCTAAGTGCATATCCTTCAGTTCATACTTCAATGTATGCATGAAAGCACCCTTAATGTGCCATCAGACTTCCTAGAACTCAAGTGCATCAAGGACTATCAAACAGAATAACAAGAAAATTTAGGGAAAACATGAAAGCTCGTCGTAATAACAGGTATCAACTACGGAGAACAGAAAACAATTACATAATTCATACCAACTGGCGCCAAAAATGTAAAAGCAGGTTCATAAATAATCTTCTACTTCATTTAAATTGAAGCTGATTCCATTGCCTACATTATGAAATGCCAAACGTCTCTAGCCAGTAAGTAATTCGAACCTTAAATTCTCCACCTGTTTAAGTGCTATAAAATTTGTTTAAATCGACAATAAACCTTAACTTCCCTTTAATCCTAATAATATAACTAGTTCATTGTTTCGTTCTTCCAAATCTCCAATCCAGCTCATCATATAGGCATTAATAATTCACATTACCACCCTAAAATCAAAAAAACAGAATAAAGACAAATAAATTATTAATCTCCAGTTCTAATTTCATTCCTTGAGAACAAATGAGAAGTGAAACGAGAGAGAGAGAGGTCACTTCAATTAGAACAATAACCAACTAAAACGCAACGTTCCCATAAATACGGAAAAACATTGAAACTCTTATCTACCTCATCGACGCTTGAATCAGTAGACGGCAACTGAGCTCTTAGCAGCCATTGTTGCGGCTGAGGATTCTGAAACAGTTGGTGGTGATTCTGATTATTCGGCGGTGGACCCCTTTGTACATACTGCTGTGTAGGGTTTCTCGGTTGGAAATTAGGGTTTCGTCCGGCATTAGGGTTCATTCCGCCTCTGCCGCCGCCCATTCCCGGCGGCGGGTATCTCGCTCTCGAACCCATCGGAGATCTCAAATGGCCGAAGTTCGACCAAAAAAAAATAACAATTGGGAAAAATATACAAAATTACGGCACGTAAAGGAGATTATTATTTGAAGGCTTTGTAATTTATAAGGGGTAAAATTTTATTTTGAGAATTTTGAAGGAAAAGGGAACGTTTGAAAGAGAAATTGGGAGCCGTTTAACTTGTATTGTTTTTTATGGAAGGAAATCTAAAAAATAAATAAATGGATAACTCTCGAATCAGTAAAACATGGATAAATTAGACCATGTATCATGATGCATTTTTAGTTATATAATTTGCATATATATATATATATATATATAGGTATAGGTATAGGATCATGTGAGAATGGATTCGTAGGTGAGAAATGAGAATGCATCCTGACCAATTATTTTAATATTTTTTTCAGCATTTATCCGGTGGCAGTTTGGTAATTCTGGACATCCGGTGGCAGTTTGGTAATTACGTGTATTTTCTCATTTCACCAGCCCAGTCTCGATTTTTGCACAGAACATTCCCCTTCTCATCTTTTTTGCACAGAACGCTCTTCGGCGACCTGTAATTCGAAACCTTTGGTTCTTTCCTCGCCGCTCTCCGACGACCTGCAATTCGTAGCCTCCTCCTCCAATAGACTCAATCTACCCATGCTCACATCCAATTTTGTTAAACCCATTCCCAATCTTTCTAATCGAAAAATTTCTGAAAAAAGGGGTCCCGATCCCCTATTGCATAAAAATGGCATCTCGCCGGACGGTGCTCTTCCGGCCGAATTGGAGGTGCACCAACCTCCTCCATTTCACGCCGATGCCAACCCAAGTGTCAACTTCAAGAAATGAGTTCCAATTGTGTCCAATTCGATGATCCCCTTGCTTATTATAGTAACGATTTTTGTGAATAAGAGAGATAACATGAGTTGAACATGAGCCGTTGGGCGTACTCGCCGCCGACAATTCTTGACATTTTTTAGCCATCGGCGCTGTCTGCAACTCTGATGAATTGCTCAACGGTGATGATGAGATGAGCATCGTCTTTTCGTGGATGCTTGTGATCGTCCTTTGGTAATTTAGGTTCATTTTTTCAGATGCTTTTAGTTGCAGTTTTGAGTATTTTAGGAGGGTGCTTAGTCTTGTTTTTATCATGTCTGCAGATTTTGGGGGAATAATGTTTGTTGGGTTTGTATATTTTTCTTGCTGTGCTACGTGTATGGCTGTATTCTCTTTGAGGCTGTATGCATTCATAAGTGACTTTGACATCATAAGCATTATGTTGAAACGTAATGTTGATTTATGAAGTTCATTGTGCATTCTTGAGTCTATCTTTTCCATTTATATTTCTTGTTCGGGTCTGACATGGTTGTGTGCAAGTTTCAAATCCATGATAAAACTTCAAATGACTTGTTTTCAGTGAGTGTTTAATACTATCTATTTTATTATGGGCATTTATCTTTCTCTTAAATGCTAATTGTATTTCATATAGTGCTTTGTATTTCCCCACAGTGTGGTGTGTGATGTATATAATTGTGTATATTTGAAATTGCCACAATTGTTTCTTAATTTTCTACATTTGAAGGAACTCAAATATTTTTATCACTTTAATGTGAGTGCTTATTTTCATGTTATATCACATTGTCCACACAGTGTCTAATTAATTTGCTAAATCGCTGCACCAGATGCAAGTAATATATCGTCCGTCATGTGAAGTGTTTTTGCACTAGAATGATTAAATTTGCTTAATTTTGCGTATTACCGGATTTTTTCAATATATTATCAGCTCTTTCATGCAGAGTGACTGGAACAAGGCACATTTATAACCCTTTTATTTTTGTTAGCTATGTCTAGCTGAATTGTCATTCTTTATATGTTTTAACTGGTAAATTGATAATATCTTAATCTGGTTAGTCGATTTTTATTTTATTTTTCACTATTGAATATTTAATTTGGTTACTTTTGTTACATGCTGATTTTTTGTTTTTATTTTTATTTTTTTGGCTTCTATAGAGTTGAAGAAATGAAATATGGCCTCACTTTATCGATACAACTTTCTTGAACTAAGCTTACATGTTCTTGTGACATATATTCATTGATATCTGTAGATTATCTTATCAGGAGAGAAGAACATACAGCCTCCTCCGGTTCCTGGCCCGACAGCCTCCGCACCCTTAAAATCCTATGCAGAAGCGACTTCCACAGGCCATCCAAACTCGGAACCTATTCTCGGCACAGTCAACAGGTCCCATGACATCCCCGAAGCTATTTTCTCCATCACGGATCGTCAGTCGTTTAGCCCTCTGGAGAATAAGATGGTAGCAGCTACAACTCCGAACTCGCATATAACATAGAAAAGCGAAGACTGTTTTTCGCCTGATATAGCTCCGCACTTGAGTTCAACACCTTTTATTACCGGCCAATTATTAAGACTATAGTTCAAGTGTTGTACTACTACATATGTCGATAATATATTTTTTAATTCTGTTTGAAAAGGTATAAATTAAATTCCTATTATTAGTTAGCTTTAAAATGAGCCAATTTGAACAAATCAAGCTTGTTCAACTTCTCTGTCGAATTTCAAATTGTTGGTTGGATTGTGATCATGTATAGTTGAAAGTTTTGTTCCTGAATTTTAAATTATTTTCTGATTTGTTCTTTAAAAGTCATCGACCTTGCTACTAACATTCATCTTGGATGGAACTGGGAGTTTGTACAGGTATTTGATGTGGCTATTTTATATATATATAGGCTATTTTGTGCATGTAATTATGAAATAATGTGCACACGCGTATGAACTAATGTGCAATTTGATGTGCATATATTGTTTTAATAGTTTTGTATATAGTGGCTATTTGTGCATGTAGTTATGAACTAATGTGCACGAGTGTATTAACTAATGTGCAATTTGATGTGCATGTATTTTTTAATTATTTTGTATATAGAGGATATTTTGTGCATGTAGTTATGAACTAATGTGCACGCGCGTATGAACTAATGTGCAGTTTGTTGTGCACGCTTGTGTGAACTAATGTAGAAGAAATTTTTTGCGACTCAAAAAAGCTGTGTTTTGCATATTTAAAATTTTTAATAATGGTTCTGGTGAGTGAAAGACAAATATTTAAGTTTCAAWGTTTTTAACTTCGATGGTTGCACTTTTGGTTGAACATATGTTATTGCATTACTTGTGTAAATGATATCATTACAATCRGYTCATCGGGTTGGATTTGTCGTTARACAAATTAAGCATTGTCGATGTACGATAAGGAAATATGTAAACATATTTAAATACAAGATAAAAAGAAAATAGAGAAAGAAAACGCCAAAAATGTCTTATTTTTGAATCTCAGACAAAACTATAGTCCAATTAATTTGTACGAAAAGCCCAAAAGACCATCACCTAAAATAGGAATTTATAAAATACCATTGTGCATAAATTATTTTACTATTGTGCAAAATTTATTGATCGGTTGTGCAAAAAATCATACTTGTTTGTGCACAACCTACGTCACAAAATTAAGAGTAATAAAAATAAGAAAATAATATGAAGGGTCTTGAACTCTGCCAATTGCTCCTTTGTTTTACATAGTCTTGAACGCTAAAAATAAGAGTTAGGTGTCATGACCATAGTTTGTCGAACAGGCTCACAACTGTGGGATGAACATTCAACATCACCTGCAAAAGCTCGCATTCAATCAGTGCACAAAAAAGTACATGCCACATATAACACGACAGAAAAACAAATAACACGACAACCACATCAGACAACGACATGTACAAATTTTTTTAAGACTTCACGACACGTGCAAAATACCATTCAGTACGGACGTGTACAAGGGAACACACTAATGTGCACAAACTGACACTGAATTGTGCACAAAACAAATCAGACAGCAACCACATCAGACGACGACATGTACATATTTTTTTAAGACTTCATGACACGTGCAAAATACCATTCAGCACGGACGTGCACAAGGGAACACACTAATGTGCACAAACTGACACTGAATTGTGCACAAAACAAATCACATAGCAACCACATCAGACGACGACATGTACAGATTTTTTTAAGACTTCACGACACGTGCAGAACACCATTCAACACGGACGTGCACAAGGGAACACACTAATGTGCACAAACTGGCACTGAGTTGTGCACAAAACAAATCACATGACAACCACATCAGACAACGACATGTACAGATTTTTTTAAAACTTCACGACACGTGCAAAACACCATTCAGCACGGACGTGCACAAGGTAACAAGTTAATGTGCAAAAACTGACACTGAGTTGTGCACAAAACAAATCAGACAGCAACCACATCAAACGTCGACAAGCACAAATTTTTTTAGGAGTTCACGACACGTGCAAAACACAAATTTAGCATGGACGTGCACAAGGTAACAAGCTAATGTGCAAAAACTGACACTGAGTTGTGCAGAAATCAGATGAACTGTTAAAATTAGATGAATTGACCTAATTTAAAAAAAATATTACCTGATTCGTCCAAAATCGAAGCCATTGGTGTGCAAGCAAAATCAAATCGAACCTAATCCGTCTCAAATTGTTGAAACTCGTAGAAACCAAATCAAATTGAAGAAGATCTCGTGCCTCCAAAATCAAAAATTTTCCCCAAATTCGGATAGAATCGTTTTTGAATAAAACCTAATCGGTTTTCGCCAAGGTCGCAGCGGGTGTTTCGCAGGGGTTTTTTCGCAGATCGCAGGGGTGTTTCGCCAAGGTCGCAGCAATCATCGGCTGTCACGTTCATGGGGTTCTTGCACGGCCAGGGCCCGCTGATTCTCAACGAGCTATTGAGATCTGCGATGTAGAAATCTGGGTGGGAGCAGATCGCAGGGGTTTTTCGCGCAAGGTCGCAGCGGGATGGGACCGTAAGTCTGAGTAGAAATCTGAGTAGTGACTTTATGTTTGGGACCGTAAGTCTGTTTGTGTTTAGGTTTAGGTTTTAATTTGTTTGATTAAATCTAATCCATTAGATTATATTAGTTATAATGGCTATGATTCATTCTCATTTCTCACCCACGGACCCATTCTCACCAGAACCCAACCCTATATATATATAATATATATATATATATATATATATATATGTATATATATATATATATATTTAAATTCTTTATCTAATATATAGAGTTGTTTTAGTTATTGTACTTGTATATTCATTACAACTATCTATTATCTATCTATTATGTATATTCACTTCAATTCTTAATAAATGATATTGTAAAAATTGTGTAATTTGACTATGTTGTTCAAATAATTAATTTTTTAAATATGTATAATTATCTTTTACATGAAACAAAATCTAGTTTATCTCTAACCGGGTCTTAATAAATAACATTGTGACTTGAGATTAGAGAATTAAAAATTGTATAATCAATCTTTTAAATATGTATAATTATTTTTTTACATAAAATAAATTCTAGGCTGTATATGGTGATGTATAATTATTTTGTATTATTTACTTAGTTATAATTGACGTACTTTTCTTGATTAAATGCATCTTGTTCCTAATATAGCTAATTAAACCTAAAGAATTCGTGTTAAAAGCTACGTATAAATGATCTAGTTCTTATTAAAAACTGCGAAATCTCTTTTTTATTATTCTCTATTTACATTCAAATCGGTGTTATGTTATTCTCTACTTCATAGCAAAATCAATATTGCATCAATGATTATGACTTGTTATGTTCTCGTACCAAATTTTAGAAATGAAATTAGTATTCTCGTGTACATCTTAAAATAAGAATATACATTTATTTATTTATCATTGTTTTCTTAATTCTTTTTCCTATGTACAGTTGGAAACTGTTTATATATTTCTATCGTGCTCATAAATTATATATTTCTACAATGCTCATAAATTAATTATTAACCATGTATTCGATCAATTACTTTAACAACCACTCATTTAAAATCAACAATCACTAATTTAAAATCAACCATCAGTATAAATCTGTTATTGCTATTATTACTAGTGATCGGCTACTTATTCCACAAATCAGTTAAACTAGTCACGTGATTAAGTGAATTTGGAATAGATTTAGGTAAACTTGAAATCCCTTTGGCAATCAATATAACTGAAACTGCGACTCAACACTAGGTGTGGGGCTCATTGTTGTTGCTTACTCCGTTTCTTTCTAACAGAATTTCGGTAAATAAGAAACATAAAATTTTGAATACACCTTTAATAAAGAAAGATGAGAATGTTATTATTTACCAAACACAAAAATTTGGCTACACCTTTATATAAAACAATAATTAATTTATAATAAAATCGCACCCCCAAAATAATATTTAATAGGTATTGAGAGATTATTATTTTGATCATGTTTGCTATACACGCTTCGTGTAAAAAAAACAATAGAATATGAAATGAAATTCTATTTCCAATGGATTTATCGGTAAGCAAGTTACCGAAACATTAAGGACCTGTTTAATTTAAGAGTCGCAATATTAACATTGAAATTTCAAATCAAAATGCATATTTACTTTAATATTTAAATTTTCAATACTAGGCCAATAATATCTGTACACCATGTACTATCCATCCAAACATGTCGTAATGTTATAGTATTCATAATTCCGGCGATTATCCATCCAAACATGTCATAATGCTCCATTTGGAAGAGGTTTTAGGTGGCTTATAAAGTATTGAAATTAGCTTTGAAAATGTATTTTGAACAGTAAAATCCTTGATTAGAGTTTTATGAAAAAGTTTTACTCCTGTAGCATTTCAAATAATATTTTCTTCATAATCAAAAATTCAAATTACTATAGTAAAAGTTTTTTTTATTTACTTTAGATAAATAATATATCAAATTAACCTCATATCCGAGATATATGAGAAGAACTGTGAAGAGAAAAGTATCTGACTGTTGGGCTACAGTTGAGATTGATGGGGAGAATTGGAATGCAGTTTGTGAATAAATATTAAAAAAAAGGGGGCAATAGTTATAAGAGTAGAGGGAGAGAGATGTTAATTAGTATGAAGATTGTGTAAAAAAAAAAAAAAAAGTAATTGAGGCAGTAGTATATAATATGATTGATGTTAGTATATGAAGATCTTGTAAAGGGAAATTGGATGTATGAAGAATTATATCAGATGTGGATTTATATAAAAGAGTATCGGATTATGATCATCACTTTTTGATGGATGTGTATGTGTTGTTTACTTTTGTACGGTATTTCACATCTTTTGTACATGTGTGTCTAATTTCAATGGATGATTTGATAAATGTTCCTATTTTCTTATATTACTTGATAAATATTTCTAATAAGCACTTGATAGCTTTTTAGGTCTAAAAGGTTTATATGGAGAAAAAGTTACAGATCGTACGTTTCTATAAGTTGATAGTTGGTTTAAATAAAATTTATTCCTATTTTTTAATATATTTCTTTTATATAATAACATATTATTTTAGTGTATACATAAGGTAATTTTTATTTATTAATATATATATATATATATATATATATATATATATTTTAATCTAACAATTTTACAACCTAAGATCAATAGTTTGTGTTTAAACAAAGTCTTTATTAATATAATTGTTTCATTATCCTTGTTCATATATTTTTTATTATTTTTATTTCTAAATTTTAAAAAGTCGTTATTTATTATTATTTAATATTTTTCTTGTTTTTTGTTCATATTATTATTATATAAATATATTAATATACAATAAATCAACTAATTTATCAAGAAATTTTGTAGCTACTAGAGTTTATATCGTCTTCATGAAATTAATTTGTATTTGTAGTATAAATAGATTGTGTATTAGTATTATTAATACTCCCTCCGTCCCACAAAAATAGTTCAATATTTTATTTTCGTCCGTCCAATAAAGATAGTTAAGTTACTATATTTGGCATATAATTAATTCTTCATTTCCACACATAACCTTAACTAATATTCTTAAAATACTAATTTTCTAAATGATAAATTTAAAAATTGATGATTATAATGAAAATCTTACAATTTCAAAAACAAATATACTGATTCCAACACTGATTTCTATAATTATTAATGAATATTAATAAATTCAGGAAGGGTATAATTAAAAAACAACAACTAAATTAATGATTTAACTATATAAACTACTCATTTTTTAATATGTGTGAAATCAATCGCAGAACTATTCTTTTGGAACGGACGGAGCATTAATTGACAGGTTTTGATTAAAAAAATTATTGAGAACTTTTCTTCTTATTTATTTTTCGGTACTCGGGGAGAATCAAGTGGTTTGAATAGACACGAATACACGAAGGGTAAAGTATAAGGTGGGAAAAACTCAAAATATTAACCTTGAATGCAGATCTTTCATAATAAGAATAACTTTGAAGTCTTATGATGCGTATTAATCTTTAAAACACAGTTATGACAAATTTTATCAAATATTACATTGTCAATTAAGTAGTAATATTAATATCCATTTAAATCATTAAAAAAAGTTATTTTAAATGCATCACTTATTTTTTAGGCGTCACGTAATCACTATAAATGGTCTCTCTATCCTTCGAATGCCAAATTTAGCATCAATATAAGCATTGGAAACTTAAAAATCATTTACATCATTTTGTTTTACTAGGACTATATCTTTAAATTGATTAAACTAAGAAGATGCTGTAATTGAAAAGTTGATATGCATTGAACACGTTAGGAATTAGTTAACTTAATTATACAAAACAACCAAAACTGCCTATAAAATCACTCCATGTGTTGAATCAAGCAAAGGCATGCGGAGAATTTTATTCTCTATATCCCATAACTGTTGTGTTGTACGAAGATGGACCCAAAAAAGTCTACTTTCTTTTTCCATAATTTTAAATTTTGATTTTTTTTTATTTTATTATTTATTTATTAAAAAAGTGCTCACATTAAACATAATAATAAAAATCGAAATATTTTCACAAAATAAAAATAATAATAATTGAATATGGATATCTTCTGATACAAATCGTTAAATATTTTTACAAAGCATAATTCAAAATCAAAATGCTTATATATAAAACTCAAATTACGGGTTCAACACGTTTTCCTTAAAACAGATTGTCCCCTATTCGAATGTTTATTTCCCGGTATAAGATGGGTAAATTCGGATTACCTTTCCTATCCAACAAACTGATAATCATGCCTGTATTTTATCACCAAATATACAAGAGGCCAAGAGAATTTCATTTCTGATACACTATGTTTCACCACTTTCCAGAAAAGATATGTGATGTTGGTCATCGTCAAACAACGTCCATTAAATTGGCCAATTCATCAAAAAAGGTACAAAAAAAGCCCGATCGGGTTTTTTTGCTGACGTGGCGTGATTCAATACTTTCTTATCATTTTTCCTTTAATTTTAAATATTAAATGAAAAAAAATGGGAAAAATTTTATTTTTGGCGTGATTCGACAATTTCTTATCATTTTT
>BMAC01000117.1:76803-113772 GCA_014905375.1 Phtheirospermum japonicum
TAAATTTGTTATAAATATAGATAGAGAGTTTATAAAATAGAAATTTTTTAGAATAAAACTGAAAAATCTCTAAAATAAAGAACTTACAAAAATAGGGAGTTTGATAAATTAAATTAAATTGAGAAATGAAAATAAGAAAAAGGGAAAATTTGATATAGGGAGGCAATTAAAGAGTTTGGTAGGACCGTGGGAGGTTGATGGAGTTTAATCTAAACCCAAACGTGCCATTACTTAGAGCATCTCTAGCAGCTACATATTCTAGCGCTGAGCGCTATTTCCCAGCCAGCAGTACAACTGTTTTGACGTTAAAATAGAAAGATGCGTTTGGGCCACGTGCAGCACTGTAGCTGCGCTATCTTATTATTATTTTAATGTAATATATATTTATATTTTTTTTATATTATCTTTTTTATATAATATATATTATTTTTTAATTTAATGTGTGTATATATATATATATATTTTTTTATGTTATCTTTTTTATGTATTTATATATTATTTTTAATTTAATGTAATACAATAATAATAATAATAAAAGAAAATATTAAAAAGACTACACATAAAATTACAATATAAAATGTAGAAATATAGAATTACCAATATAGATAAAATTACCTAAAATTATTAAAAATACAAATAAAACACACACATTTATAAAATAGAAGTACCAAATTTTTATGTAACTTTGTTTATATTTTTAAATATTATTATGAATGTTATTTTTATTTTGCTCTAATCTAGTTATATTTATTTATTATTATGAATTAAAAATGTATTATTTATTTAATAATATCTTGCAAAATAATATAAGACTAAAAAATTATAAATGAGAAAAACGCAATAACTTTTTGATAAGTATTATTTTGCCAATTTAGAATTAAAAATGTATTATTTATTTATTAATACAAAATAGAAATAAAGAATATACTGAAATATTCTTCAAATTTTGCACTATTTTAGTGCAGATTCTGCTGTAAAATAGTGGAAACTGCTGGAGACTACACCTTTTAGAATGTGCCATTTTTTTCCGAATAAAAACGAAAAAAAAAAAAAGAAAGGTGATTGCCAATTTAGATAAGGCTAAAGTGAGAAGTGAACTATCAAACACATCTCCATCAACATTGGATTAGCGGCATCATCAATGGAGGAGTCGGGCAATCAAATCCCGGAGATTCACGACTGCGTCGTTAAGCCGGTGAGTTTTGCTCTATTTTATTTCTAATCAAATAATCATGAAATATTTGGAAAACCAAATAGCCCGATAAATATCTTCGACTGTATAGAGGCTAAATCCCCAGAGGCGAAAAGAGAAGGTATGCATAGGCTGCGGCGCTGGTTTCGGCGGCGATAGGCCGTTTGCAGCGTTGAAATTGCTCCAAAGAGTGGAGAAATTAGACTATTTGGTACTCGAGTGCTTAGCTGAACGCACGCTGGCCGAGCGTCACAGTGCTATGAAGTCCGGTGGCAAGGGTTACGATCCTCGCAGTATGTTTAGCTTTTCACCTGCGTGAAATTTTAATTAATCGAAATTTCGTATGTGTTTATTTATTTGACTTATATTTATTAGTCTTGGTTTAGACGAGTAATTAACTGTGAAATATTACCGAAATTTTGATGGCCTTTCTCAGCTTCGTCAAAAATTTTCCTTGATCACGAAAAGATATGTTAATCAATGGCAGAGCTATTTTCTTAAAAAATTTAAATAAGTTCATTATTATTATTATTATTATTATTATTATTATTATTATTATTATTATTTTCTTATTTTATAACACCGGGTGGATATAAATGCATGATTAAAAAAGTATAATTTAAGCTTTACATCTGGGAGAAATTAAATTAAGGAAACAAAATTAAGATGAAGTTTAAGAATTAGCCAATATATGTCTACTGAAATTAAATGGTCAATTAACCGTGCAGTTTCGGAATGGATGCAATTGCTTTTACCTCTGGCTGTCGACCGAGGCGTTTGCATTATTACCAATATGGGTGCTAGTGAGTATTAATTGGTTTATCTACCATTTCCCATATTCTTGAAAAACGTCATGTCTCGTATAATATAATATTAATACATTTTGTAACTCATTTGTAGAGTCGCCACATGGTGCTCGAGAGGAGGTTTTACAGCTCGCWAGCAAACTGGGGATTAACATAAGCGTTGMCCTGGCTTATCAATCATCTGTTTCCGAAATAGGTATTCAATTACATACATAATAGTAAATGAATTTTCTTCATCATATGTAGAAGACAATACGATGCTAATGATTTATTTTGTGCTCAGGTGTGGAAAATCAACTGAAATATGCCGTTGGTGTAAGATTTCTCGGCACTATTTACTGTTTCCGTGAGTAGCACTCATCGTTCATATAAGTTTATATGTTGGCTGAACACTGATTTTTCAATCTGAGAACTTTTTGTGATTGCCCGATAGATGTTAAAATACGACTTAGCTTTGATCCGTGCAGGATGTTAGTGTGTATCTTGGAGCAGCTCCAATTGTTGAATGTCTGGAGATGTATACACCAGATGTTATAATCACTTCTCGAGTTGCTGATGCTTCTTTATTTTTAGCTCCGATGGTATGAATCTATATCGCCTCACCTGATATTCACACAATTATTATTATTATTATTATTATTATTATTATTTATGCATTTTAATTAATTAATTACTTTATTTTATTTTTATTTCTTTATTATTTTATTATTATTATTATTATTATTAATTATGCCATGCCACCACCTGATGAATGGCTTCTCGTGTGATTAGATATTTGAATTAGGATGGAACTGGGACGAGTTGCACCTCCTGGCACAAGGTTCTTTGGCAGGTCACCTTCTGGAATGTGGTTGTCAACTCACAGGGGGTTATTACATGCATCCAGGTGATTTTCTGCTTCAGCTTCTCATAATAGTCGAGCTGATGCAAATAAATATCCATGTGCTGTATATAAGAATTTTATTACTGGTGGAATTATTTTATTGTGTGTAATATTTTTTAGGCGATAAGCATCGGAACATGTCTTTCCAAAATCTCCTCGACCTTTCTCTTCCGTTTGCTGAAGTCACTTTTGACGGCACAGTACATGTCGCAAAGGCAGAAGGAACTGGAGGGGTTCTTAATTTCAGCACTTGTGCTCAACAACTTCTTTATGAAATCGGGGATCCTAGTGCGTACATTACCCCAGATGTGGTAAAGTTTTTTTTATTTTTTTTAATTATAATTATTTTTTAAATAAAGGATAAGAAAGAGAGTCGAATGATTCGTATCCTTTTTTCTATAAACAGATTGTAGATTTTCAGGGTGTTACATTTCAACCATTGTCAGATAGCAAAGTTCTCTGCTCTGGAGCAAAGGCTTCTCTTGAATCCGTACCTCAAAGATTGTTGCTGCTAAGATCAATGGTATCATCCTGCTCTCAACAACTCAAATAATGCTCAGAAGAAGAGAGTGATAAAAGAAAGACGACAAAAACTTGTGTACACCCGCCTAACGTAGTACATTCCGCTAGGCAGGGCCCACTTTTTAGTTTTTTGGGTTCTTTTCTAAATTTTTTATTTAATCTAGTTTTTCTCAAGGGTTTTCAGTTTTTCTGGGGTTTTTATTTTTTATTTTTAATGATTTTTACTGGGCGTTTTAGATTTTTTTTTTTCATTTTCCAAGGTTTTATTCTTTGTTGTTTAGTTTAATTTTTAGATTTTTTTTTATTTTTTTTGGCACTTTAAAATAAATATACATTTTAAATTTTAGTTTTAGGGATCTGCCCAACGGTTTGGGCACGTGACAGGAGTGTGCCTCAAAAAAGTCTCACGTTAGCTATCTCATGTGTAGGCATAATACCATTCCTAATTAAACAGAAGAAAAGGTGACACAAATGGGTTCTTATGTTCAAGTTTTTACTTGTTTATAGGACAGTGGATGGAAAGGCTGGGGAGAAATTTCATACGGAGGTTATGAATCTACACAACGCGCTAAAGCTGCTGAGTTTCTGGTAAAGATTTCCTGCATTTATTTTGTATATTTGCATTCTTTTTCTGCATTTAATTGTATATTTGTATATTTTACAATCTATTTTTTGTGAGGCATGCCTGAAAGGCAGATGAATTTCCTCTAGCATTATAATATTGTTCTCTGGAATAGGTAAGGGCATGGATGGAAGAAATATATCCTGGTGTTAGCAAAAATATTATTTCCTACATTATTGGTCTGGATAGCCTAAAGACGATGTGCATCGGCAATATAATGTCAAAGCCTAGCAATGATATTAGATTACGAATGGATGGGTTGTTTGAGAAAGAGGAGCATGCTATCCAGTTTACGAAGGAGTTCACTGCATTATACACAAATGGCCCCGCAGGTGGTGGTGGCATTAGGTAAATATTACTCTTCGCATTTCTTAAGTCATCGGCTTATTTTTGAAATCGTTGAATAGAAATTCTGTATTATCGAAATAATTAATTTTGTCTTATTTAGTCACTATGAGGAAGTTTTTGTGTAGTTGAAACTCTAAACTCGCCGTGACTGAAACATTATCATCTCATTTTGGTTTTACCCATTTCACTTTTCTGTACCTAATGGATTGTTTTAATAAAATATTGATTTATGTACAATTTTTTGTAGTTAATTTATGCCGTTTTTCCTTTTTATTCACGCAGCTCCGGATGCAAGAAAGAGATTTTTCTTGAAAAAGGATTGGTACTCTTCGCTCTTCTCTCTCTCTCTCTGTGTGTCCTGTATATTTACATGTATGTGTAAATATAGTGCTAACTGTGTCAACACATAAATAAATTAAATATAGTGCTAATTACGCATATACAAATATATATATATATATATATATATATATATAAAATCCATATACCTTTCGAAATTACAGTCATCCCAGATATTTGTTTCTATTTCACAAATTGTTCCCTAGGTGAGGGGTTATTTAAAGAAAATAGTAACATACAAACCTCAATGGCGTGTTTGTATTTTATAATACCATATCGGGGTATTTGTAAATTTTGAAAGATAATCTGACTTTTTTGTAATTATCCCTAATTCATTGGTCATACAGGTCGAACGAGAYTACGTTCATTGGCAAGTTTCCATGGCCCGAAACAACATAATCAGCTCAACCAATCAGAACACGAGCCATATGGCTAACCACCAGAAGCGTATTTGTCATCAATCAAACTCGCTAGAAAACACACACYARCCAAGCCAAGAACCAATAACCAAAACAGAGACTCGACTCTCTCCTGCTCCAGCTGGCCAAAAGATCCCTCTCTARGACGTGGCACATAGCCGGGTCGGCGACAAAGGYAACGACTTGAATTTCTCGATTATTCCACATTACCCGCCTGATATCGAGAGGCTTAAGATGGTTATAACGCCGGAGTGGGTAAAGGACGTTATGTCGCCTCTTTTGAATCCCTCYTCGTTTCCTGATTCGGATGGTTTAGATAGAAGAGACGAATGGGTTGATAAAAATGTTAAGGTGGAGATTTACGAGGTTAGAGGGATTGGGTCGCTGAATGTTGTGGTTCGGAATATTTTGGACGGTGGGGTTAACTGCTCGAGAAGAATCGACAGGCATGGTAAGACTATATCGGACGTTGTGTTGTGTCAGCAAGTGGTATTGCCACCATGATATATAGAAGCCTGTAATTATCATTTAACGGTGCAATTGCACWGTAAAAGTTATATATGCAAGTCGGAGTTTTAGTAATATGTCATCGTGTCTGTGCTTGGAGTAAAAATTGTAAAATAGAATTCATCATTTATCATTTCTTTATTTTTGTGTAATCAATTTATTACGAAAGACAAAAAATTCTATTGTTCATTCATATGGTCCTTTTTTTTTCAATGAAAAACATAAGATCTTTATAATTCAATGGTCCTTTTTTTTTTCAATGAAAAACATAAGATCTTTATAATTCAAGTGTCTCTTTGAAACTTTTCACTTACGAATTAGGATAACTCCCAGTAACTAATGGCTCAAGTTTCTATATCTACTATTTATGATTTTAAGATGCACTGGATTCTCTTCGTTCTCTTCTATCTGATCCCGTTTTATTTGTCGTATTTATATTTTTAAAAGATAATTTATCGCAATGTAAAAGAGATTTTGTCCCGTTTTATTTGCCGTATTTACATTTTTAAGAAATAATTATTATTACCTTTTTACTTTCTCAATAAGAATTAAATGCTACTTTATTACTTTTACCCATATTTTTATTATTTTACATTTTTTAATTAATTTAAACAAAATATATTATAATTATTTAATACCTATAATTATATTAATCAGCTTTCTTAATCTCCGTAAAATAAAATGTTCAATATGACAAATTGATTCCTTTTAGACATTGCGGTTGAGCAATTTTGTTCTTGCCGCACATGACACCTCAAATATAAAAGCCTCGAAAAACTTGTTCGTTGTTAAACCTTTTGAAAATATTTTTATAGATCCCACTATCATATGCTCCCCACAATATAAGCCATTTTGAAAAAAAAGTATATTTATTAAGAAACCTAGATAAATGAGTAAATAATTAATTTTTTGTTATCATAAACTACACATCTTTTTTTATCTTACTTTCTCTCCTCAAATATCTCAATTCTCAATTCACTTTTTAACCTTTTCTTTATCTCTCTCCTCCAATATCTCAATTTCCAATTCACTTTTTACCTTTTTTCTTCTCTCTCTTCTCATAAATTTGTGTGAAAAAAGCAAAACGACTTATATTGTGAAACAAGAATTTTACTCTAAAACGACTTATATTTTGAAACAGAGGGAGTATCAAATATATATTACTGAAAAAAATGTTTTCAAGTACACAATTTACGTAAGAAAGACATTTTTGTCTACAGGGTTCATAACAAAACTCTTTCATAAACATAAAGTAATGGACCAAAATACCCTCAAATTTAAAAATAAAAGATCACCCACAACTTTTTCAAATAAACTCACCAAAACTCTTTCATAGACATAAAGTGGTTGAATGGACCAAAATACCCTCAAATTTAAAATAAAAGATCACCCACAACTTTTTCAAATAAACTGACGTGAGTTCCATGTCGGGAATTCACTTTTTTTATTTTAATTTAATGTGAATTATGAATATCGCGTGACAAAGCGTATTGATATCCCATGACAAAGCGTAACTCTACGCAGGTATACTTACAATGACGGTGATGGCAATGGTGAATTAACAATAGAGGTCGTGTCGTGTCGGGTGGATTAACAATAGAGACAATGGCGGAATTTTCACTGGAGGTAATGGTAGGTAGAATTTTCATGGAGGTGATGCGATAGGAACTTCCATCGTGATTTTTTTTTTCTTTTTAATTTTGAAAATTTTGATTTTTTTTTTTTTCAAATCCCGACTCCGTGGAAGAATAAGAAAAAAAACATGGATGGTTGGAGTGGGGTGATTAGGCAGACAAAAGATGGGAGTATTTCAGTCAATTAAGAGAGAAAAAGTATTTTTATAAACCTAACATACAATTTTTTTTTTTTTGGTTATGTGATATGTTTATAAATTAATTCTTTCCTATATTATTTATACATAAAATGAATAAGAATGTAAACAATGTGTCAAATATATTTTTTTTTAATTATTATTTTTGATATGTCAAATAATGTAACAAAATATACCCACAATAAAGTTGGTATATGGGTTTATGATTGACCGCCACCCTTAATGTGCTTGTAACATGGGCCTAGTAAATTATTTCTTTCGAAGGAAGGAGCATACATAAAGCTCCTTTGCTAGAACAATCTTCCACTACTTGATTCATAAATCACAATCAAAAGTGTTACCGCAATGAAATTTAGTACAATTTAGAAGTTTATGATATTTCAGGTGTTTTGATTTGATTTTCAATTTTGCGGATTTGATTTTCAATTTTGCGCCTAATCACCATAGAGTTTGATTTCTCACACTATTTCGATTGTTAACTTTCTTGATTTTGTGGACAATTTTGTGGAAAAAGAATTCAATATCATTGTAGGTTGAATAATTATTTTAGCAATAATTGTTTAGGCTATCCTAATCGAATACTTATTCTCAAACCAAAAAATTTTGTCGTATCAAACGTTAATTTATATCCAACCAATAAATTTATAATCAAACTCGAAAAAAAATATTCTTTGTATATTTACCTTTCACATCTTTTTTTTTTTTTTTTTTAACAAAACACCACACACACCAATATAAATTAAACCCCTTAATTTTTGTATATTATGAAGTATCTAGTAAAAATAACTATAAACACATAAAATTAAACGAAAGAAAAAAAACTAATTTATTCTCGTAATAAACATATCACAAAAAAATAAACACATAAATATATAATGTAAGAAAACTAAATACTTATTATATAAGAAACAAAATAGTAAGTCTTTTTTTAATCTTAGTATCGTTCTTATGGTTTTTAATTCAGCTATTAATGTTAGAAATTTTTATTTAAATGTTCTTATTTGATTTTTAAAACTATATATTTTTTTCTCCTAATAAATATCTCATATAAAAGAAAATAAAAATCATAAAACTAATTGAAAGCACTATTTTATGCATGCTAGGGTCCACTTTGCAAATGCATAAAATATAAAGGATCAATTTTTAAATTAAAAAAGAAGAAAATTGAGTTTTGCGGATTTGGTATTTGGTTGGAGCATCTTGAACTTGTTTGGGAAAACTTTTGGTACAAAAGTCCATCTATGAAATAGACTTTTGAAAAAGTGCAATTTAGAAAAGTGATGTGTTTAATAAAAATAATTTTAAATATCCATTAAACAAAAGTGTAGGAAATGAAACTCAAAAACCATAAATTAACGCTTCTTTAAAATGGACTTTTGAAAAATTAACTTTTTCCAAAAGTCCATTGTAAAATAACCACTAAATATATTTTTCTTTTCTAAATGAACTTATTTAAAATGAGTTCTCGAACAAGCACCTGATCTGCAAAATTGCGATTTACCGTCGGTTGAAGTTGCCCTTGTGAAGTTATTTCATATTTTGTCCATTTAGAATTATAGTTTTATCAAGTCTAAGGAATTATTTTATACTTTTATAATTATATTTGAATATTTACATTTCCTTTTATTTTTCATGATCACGAACGTATTATTATCATAAAAATAATTAATTATTTTATCCAACAAATTTCATTAGAAAATCCTTTATAATATAAAATTTCATAAAATTCCATTAAAAATAATTCATAGAATTTTCTTAAATCACATTTTAAAAGAATCCATCAATTTGGGGCACCACTTAAACTCGTGACGTGTCAAATATTGATTTGTTCGCCTACAAACTCCCACCCCCAAACCCCTTTCCCCTTCTGTAAAAGTCTCTCTCCCTCTCTCTCATACACCCACAGAGAGACGGTGGTTGCGTATACCCGAGCTCCACAGAAAAGCTTCGATTGCCGTCATAACTGGAGCGCCACTTCAAATTTCAGGTGATCTCTCTTTCTTCAATTCGCAATTAATATATACATATTCCAGAAATCAATTTAGGTTGTATTAGATTCAGCTCTTCTATCCTTTTCGATTTCTGGTTAAACTTATGCCCCGCGAGAGCGCATTTGTTCAAATTAGATCTTTTGGATCACGCACCATTTCAGCACTTATGGTTTTGATATTATTTTTTTAAACAATAATGTTGCTGTTATGAGTACGCTTGGTGCTGCAACCTGCTGCCTGGTGTTTATAATCCATGATTTAAAAAAATAAAAATTAAACTCATATAATATACAAATAGAACTGTTTTATGTTTTATTTAATTTTTCGGTTAATTACTGCGAAATTCTCTAATTAGAAATTAATGCCCAGAAAAGTGCTTGTGCAGATCAAATTATGTGACATAGGTATTTGTTAGTACATCAATTTTCATTTGCTACTCTACTACATCTGCTAAATGCTCTTAAATGCGGCAAAATTAAGCTCCAATGCTTTTCGTTTTCATTTTCCTTTCACTAAATCCTAGATTGAACCAGAGACATTTAGGTGGTGATTGGATATTGTTTCATTTTGAAAGTTCTGGAAATGGGAGAAAATAGTAATGATTTGAAAAAAAGAAAAGAAGAATGAGTTTTTTTGAGAGTGTGAATGAATATGAGATAAAAATGTAATTGATAATATGATTGATATTTAGAGTTATGTGAGTAGGGGAATATTGAAATTTATGGGATAATGTGTATTACTGAGTAGTGATGAGATGAATTTTATTTTAAAAATGAGTTGAAGTGATCGATGAGAGAAAAAAGTGAAAGCGGTTAAATAGTGTAATTTTTGAAAGGCAAAAAAATTCAGAAAATGAAAACTATCAAAATCAAATTATACCAAATCGCCGCCTTAGCATACAAAGCTGAACTTGAATTTGTTTTTATATTTTCCCAATGTGCAGGATTTATGTGTTTTTGTTTGTCTTGCAATGAATTAATGACTTCTTTCTTATTTATGTAGAAACATTGCAAGGCTTAGAAGAGTCAAAAGTAGGGTAATTCAAACATGGTAAGATTGTACGTGAAATTTGAGTTCTGATTTTATTCCATATTAGATACTTAAGTACTGAGATTATCGTTGCTTTGGATTTTCAGTCGGCGCTCTTCAATTTCCATTCTTTCCTCACAGTAGTTTTATTAGGCATCTGTGCCTGCACATATGTGAAGATTCAGTTTCCAGCTCTTCTTGAACAAAGAACTGGGTACGTCCATTTTTTGTCATCTTGTTTGATATTCTGCACATTTAAGCTTTTGAGAACCTTTAATATGTCGTTATATTGTAATAATAATGGAGGACCAGCTTTTGCTAGAGGTGGAATAGTTTTGTTGAATGTTATTAGGTAATTGAGTAACTGATAAAGCTTCATTCCAAAACTCCTAAGCAATCTCTCTCTCTCTCTTTTTTTTTCTTATTCTGTTTTCTTTTTTTTAATCTGTGGTGAGATAGTGGTTTATATTATGTGAAATTTATGAGAACTCTAAAAATGTGATGGTTTCTTATGGGAACATTATTTTGTTCCATTTCCTAAGACGTTGTATAACTTTTCAGTTTCCTCTGAAAACAGACCAAAGTGCACATTAGCAAACTGAACTTTCTAACTGGTTGAGTGGTACCTTATGTGAAAATAAAGTTTAGACCTTGTTTAGTTCATTCACAAAGCTTATCAAAATCTTCATACACTTGACTTGAATTTCGGCTTTATGTCCAACCGGCAACCGTATCCGTACCTTCACCGTTTGCCTCTTTATATGATTTTTTTTTTTTTTTGGTTTTATTATTATTAATTCTTTTGTTACTGGTTCAGCGCAATTTCGTTTGGATTCTGATTTGGTGTTAATTTGGCAGGTTTCGAGGTGTCTTCTGGAAGGCTGCTAGAATAGGTATCATTTACTAAATTGCAAAATATACGATGCTTGTTTTGTGTGACTTGGAAGTGCATAATGTAATTTGTAATATATGAACACTGTTTTGATTGGTTTTCTCTAACAAACCCTCTACAACTAAGTCTGGTATTTATTTATTTATTTATTTATTCATTCATTTTTTCGTGGGTGTGTGTTTCCCCTCATCCGACTTAAGATTCTGACCTTTAGGCTGTAAACAAGACCTCAATTTTCAGAAACATGTTTAATCGATTTACAGAATCAGCTAAAACCAGGACTATATGATTTGCAATTTCTTAAGATTATCTGCTTCTACGTGTGACCATCATGTTATAATTTTCCTATCTACATAAATTTAATCCTTTTGAACCTTTTGCTCTATGACCTGTAAAAAGCAACTGAACATTAGTTTCCTATTTGCTGGTTACTTTTGCTATAGTTCTATTCCACGTGGTATAAATAGCTAATGATCGTTAAATTAACTTTTCGCGTGTGTTTTTTTCTTCCTGAAAACAGGTGAGAGGCTGAGCCCTTGGGTGGCCGTGGGATGCTTCACAATGGGAGTTTCAATAATCTTCTTCTAAATAGAGATCTGTGTACGTTAGAATTAGTTTCCAATGACCGTACTCATTTTGCTGTTATCGTTTTTTTTTTTTTTCCTCATACCGTTGAAAGTTAAATTGAAGATCATGGTTAAATCCCAAGACACCATTATCGTTTAATCGGTTTTGTGCCTATGATGTGAGTTTCTAATCATGAAGCTTGTTTTTCTTGAATTTCCGTATTCGGAAACATGTGTTTCTTTCGGCAGTCTTGTTGTTTTGTAAATCTTGGTTTCTTTTCTGAACATTAAGGTTTATTTTTATTTCTAAATGTGGTTGGATTGAATATTATTTTACCCTAGTGTTTTTTCCCAGTTATATTGCTCTTTCCCCTAGATTTTTATTTGGTTTTACTTTATCTTATGCTATATAAAATAAACCTCAACCGGGTGTTTTGTAACTTTAGAAATAGCTGGGTGTTTCTGTAATTCGGCTGAACCTCAGGGGTAATTTTTGTAATTAATCCGAAGATATATTTTATCACTTAATATATTTTTATTCAATTAGTATAAGTTTCTCACTCACGATAAATCTGAAAAATATTGCTCGCATAAACTAATATTTTTTTTAATTCTTTTCTCATCATGGGCTTACTGTAATCTGATGGAAACGGTGTATAATAAACAGATTAATTAATTAAATGAGATCAACTTGATTGTTGACCAGATATAAATAAATTCAATGTAAAACACTAAAATTTTCCTCTCATTTTCTTTCAAACAAATGATGACCCCTTTGTCTACGAGAAAACAGCGAAATTTTGAGGTGGGGAACTATTTTTGACACACCATTCGTAACTAGCATAACTACCACAATCACATAAAATTAAATATGTTTTAATAATAATAATAATAATAATAATAATATTTTCAATTGGCAAAATGCCAACCTTTTTCCTCTCCACATTAGTCGCATTCCATCCAAATTTCTCACATCACTAATAATAATCCACCATTTACAAGAATTATGGTATCTCCAATCACGTGTCCCATTTCAGATCACCAGTAATTTTGTAAACTAATCCATCCATTCTTGTAAAGGAAAAAAAGAGGGATAGAAAAATGAATTAAAAAAAACAATATAATCTATTTTTGGGTAGTTACTATAAAATCACTCGTGTTATTACAGAACAAAGAATTTCTCTTTAGTCTCTCAATAGCTTAAAAGTAGGATTAAAATTTGCAATTCCCCTTTTTGATCCCATAGAACCAAATATTTACAAGTTATTGAGATTCTAAGGGGGGAAATAAATAAAGAAGAAGAAGAAGAAGAAAAATGGCATCATTTACAGGAACTCTTGATAAGTGCAAGGCTTGTGACAAGACTGTTTATTTCGTTGATTTGTTGTCTGCAGATGGAGCTACTTACCACAAATCATGCTTCAAATGCAGCCACTGCAAAGGGACCCTCGTTGTATGTTTTCTTTTTTCTTTTTTTTAATATATAGAATTATATACTCACATATAAATAAATGAACGTGTGTGTGTGTGTTTATTTCAGAATTACAAATATCCCATTGATTTATTTTTCTTTTATTCCTTTTTAGAAACATAATTGATAAGTTTTTAGCTACGTTTTGTAACTTTTTCCTAACAAGCGCTTATTAGGTCCAATAAGCCATCAATAGCTTATTGAAATTTTTTACTAAGCACTTTAAAAGAGCTTATTGGGTGAGAATAAGTTATAAGCTCAAACAAGCAGGGCATTTATGTGATTAGACCAACTTATAATGTACTTTATGTAATTGTTGTTTTATTGAAATCGTCAACATTGAAAAATCGGGTTCTTGTGACATTTATGGATCAAATAACAAATGCCAAATTTGATTTACAATATTTCTTTAAATATATATATATATATTTTTGTTTGTTTCATTTGCAGATGAGCAACTACTCTTCCATGGATGGAGTTCTCTACTGCAAGACTCATTTTGAGCAACTTTTCAAGGAGTCCGGAAATTTCAGCAAGAATTTTCAAACTGGTATATTAACCTTTTTAAAAAAAATAAAAAAAATTAGTTATTTGGCTTTTGTGTTATTTTTATTGATTGTTCAATTTATATTGGTTATTGTTTGATCAGGAAAGCCAGAGAGGGAAAATTCACTGGTAAGTGCCATATTTTAGGGATTGTTTGTTTATTAGCATGGTTTTTCTAAAGGAAGAAATGTTATTACATTTTCTTTTTTTGTATAACTTAAATTTGGATTTTTTTATTATTTTTTTAATTGTGGTATGCAGACAAGGGCACCTAGCAAGCTCTCAGCCTTGTTCTCTGGTACTCAAGACAAATGCCCTGCTTGCAGCAAAACTGTATACCCACTCGAGAAGGTAAATATCTAAGACCGAGACGGTCTCATATGAGACATACACCGATTATGTTTATAATATTATATTATATTTCTTTGGCACTTAAATAGGTGATTATGGAAGGAGAGTCATTCCACAAGTCATGCTTTAGGTGTGCTCATGGGGGCTGCCCCTTAACCCACTCAAACTATGCTGCTCTTGATGGGATCCTCTACTGCAAGGTCCATTTCCAGCAGCTCTTCATGGAGAAAGGAAATTACCAACATGTCCTCGACGCCGCACATAAAAAGGGCCCCGTGGAGCCTATTGAGTCGGACACCGAGGCGGCGAAGGAGAAGGACGATTCGGAGGAGGAGGAGAAGAAGAAGGTGTCTGATGATGATGATGAACCCGACAAGGCACAAGAACAATCCTAGAAGAAATGTTCGTGTTCCGGGGTTTTAAATTTTTTTCCCCTACAAGATTATGAGATTTCTTATAAAAATTCTTTTTATATTTTGTTTGGTTTTTCTTAGTTCTTGACACCATCTATAATAATGTTATTCTTTGTTGTTAGTGTTCAAGAAGTTGTGTACTTGATTTGAAAACCCTTTGTACATTGTTCTTTAGAGATACATTTATTGGAATATCATTGATCAAATAAAATAGTGTACAAACATCTAAAACTATATTGTATTTTACTTGATGTTATTTTTATGTAAGAGGTGTTTAATTTATTCATTTTTATTTGTTTCATTCCATTTCCTGTCTTCCTTACTGCTTACCAAATGATATATATTTTTTATAATATTGGTATATGCTTTTGTTTGCTGATGCAAATATATTAATAAAAGATCAAGACTTTTAAGGTGGGTTCAATAAATTACAGCAACAAATTTTTCACCGTGCAACATCGTGCTAGAACTTGGAATATTCCTAACATATTTCGATTTAGAATCCAACAATCAAAACAATCATTTAAATGTCTAATAACAATTTCAGCAACACTACTAAAATTCATCCATGTCAAAAAATTAGTGATCAACTAACAACTATCACTATATTCATCAACTTCACCTCTACTTTTTTATTTTTAATATTTATTATCAAAACTCATCTCTACTTTTTTATTTTTAAAATTTAATAAATTTACTTCTACTTTTTTATTTTTAATATTTATTATCAAAACTCATCTCTACTTTTTTGAAATTTAATAAATCCTTAATTTTGAATTTATTTTTAATGTGTATTATATCAAATTAATATAGTTTTATGAAAATAAAAAGCACATTAGAAAACATACACTCAAATATATACGAATACACACACCGACACATGATTAAAGATTTCATATTTTTTAAATATAGAAGAATTTTAAAACAAGTTGATTTAGTAATGCAATAGATAAAAAAAGTTGAATAATATAATAAAAAATTATTTTCTTTTCAATAGAGTTAAACTGACAAGCAAATGGAATTATATTATTACAGAAAATAAAAATTAATATTATCTATTAAATTCGTATATTGTGTATATGATAAAGTTTATAACTTATTTAAGTTCGAACATGTATATAAACAATCTAAGTTTAATAGATAATATTTTTTGTCTATATTAATATAATTTCATTTTCTTGTCAATTTATATTATTGTTTATGATAAAATAATATCGGATCTTATTTTATTTTAAATAAGAAAATATAAGTTGACAAACAAATGAAATTATAATAATCAGGATATTGTTTATATGACAATATTTATAACTTATGTAAGTTTTAACATGTATTGTTCAATTTTCTTTATCTCTTGTAAATCTAAATCATCTTATATTAATTTTCTTGTATATTTAAAAAATAATAATCTTTAATCACGTGTATTTGTCTTGTACTTACCAAACGTACTTCTCATTAAAAAAAACTATTAATTTGATATAATATACCTACAAATCAGATTTAAAACAAAAAAATTTATTAAATTTTGAAAATCAAAAAGTTCTGATAATTAAATTACAAAAAAACGTTAAGATACATACTCAAAAAACGCGTATAGTACATGATACATATAATTATTTACCCTAATTTTAATTGCCACTTTTCTTGCTTTTCCAATGATTTTCTCAATCATAATATTTATATTTGTCGATTATCTTTATTTGTGAATTTCTTTGAGCTCTTTCTCTTAGAAAAAAATCACGGTATTTATCAATTCATCTCTTTTGAAAGAAAAAAGTTCGCAGCATCAACGAGAAAAGTTGAAAAAAATAAAATATTCAAACACGTGTTTTTATTGGTAGTTCAAGTTGTTACTTGATTTTTTTCTATTAATCTTAGTTTTTATGCTGTAAAAGTTTCATTATATTTGTTTGGTTATTGTTACTTTAGATTAATAATTTTGTTAATTTATTTAAAGTAAGAATCATAAATTTGATTGTGAGAAAAGAAAGAGCTAAAAAAAAATATTCAGAAGAGTTAAAAAAATGATTAGAATTCACAAAATGCTAGATATTTTAAATAATTTATATATATATTACGGACATAAGTACAAAGTATAGGTCCCATTTTATTATTCGCTAGGCCTCCAAATAAACAGGACCAACTCTGCCGCCGCGCCTATGTTCTCTTTCTATTGCGTGTGTTTAATTTAGAGTTGAGGTTAGTTTGGGCATTCCTTAATTTTAGAATGTTTTTTAGCATGCATTGAGGTGGTGTTGTGCTAAAAATAAAATGGGAACGATTGAGTAGTGTATGGTTTTGAAAAGTTTCATAGTACGTTAGAGGAAGAAAACATTTTCTACCGAAACAAAATTCATACAAAAATGTTAAATATAGTATATTTCAAAATGAATTGTGATTATAGGTTATGTTTGAAATGAATTGTTATTTAGGTGGAATTGCATGTTGAATGTGTGATTCATGATTTTATTTTTTTTAATATGAAACTTCATATTCAACATTCGAATTCTAAAAATTATTTTTTTAAAAACAATTTTAAAATAACAATTATACATTCAAGCTGCGAGTCTATTTTTTCAATTTTTATAAATTAAGAATCGCACATATTTATGCGATTCCACAAAATATTGCACACCATATGTGCGTTTTCAAAATATATATTTTTTAAAAATAAACTTAAGAATCGCACAATATATGTGCAATTCCACAAAATATTAAAAAAAATGAAAAATTAAGAATCGCACATGAGAGGTATGCGATTTAACAAATTATTTTTAAAAAAAAGTTAAAATCGCACACGTATTGTGCGATTGAGAATCTTATGAACGATAAATAAACAATTATAATTATCAAAAACTTTATTCGCCATCTTAATTAGAGTATTCACTGAATACTTGAATTAACACATCAAAAGAAATAAGAAAACCAACTCTCAAAATAAGTGGAAGTTGTATTATTTATTTATTTATTTATTTTTTATCTTTTCCTATATCATTACTCGAATTATAATTTTTTAAAAAATATTTTGCAATCGCACATGGATTGTGCGACTTTAATTTTTTTTAAATAAAATGTGTAATCGCACACCTCACGTGCAATTCTTAATTTTAATTTTTTTTTAAGTATTTTGTGAAATCACACATATGATATGTGATTTTTAATTTTTTATAAAAAATATGATGTGCGATTATTAATTTTATTTTTATAAATATTTTGTGGAATCGCATAATATACGTGCGATTCTTAATTTACAGAAATTAAAATAAAATAAAATCAGTTTGATTGTGCGACTGTTATATAGTATATATATTTAAAATGATTTTTAGAATTCCTGAATGTGCAATTGCATATTAAAAAAAAATTATTCAGGAATAGCACGTTCAACGTGCAATTTTGAAATATACTATAATTAAGCATTTTTTCCCAAAACTCAACCTGTCACCATAATTGAAGCCCGTAAACCAAAAAGGTTATAGGTTTAGAACTTAAACTGGACATGGTTATTTATTATAAGAGAAAGGTTCATAAGTCTGGCCCAAGAATATTTGGGCCTAATGATATATTTAACGCGCTTCATTCCTGCAAGTATCATTTTTCATCGATATTCCAGCATCAATGTTTATTGTTCATATCCACCTTATGTAGCATTTCACTTATTGAAGTGGAAATATTAACTCATCAACATTTTAGAATAGTAACATAAAGAAAAGGCTCTATTATCAAAATCCCAAGATTTGGATTTTGTGATCACAAATTCTAATTTGAAAAATATATGGTAACTTTCCAAAAGTTTTTGATTTCATAATATCAAATTTAAACATTCCGTGTACAAATTACCTAATACGCATTATGTGGAGTTTATCTAATTTTGTCGATGCTCACAAAAAAAGTAAGACACCTAGAATTTTAAATGAATTCATATTGTTAATTAGTTTCAATTTAGAGATTTAGGTGTGCAATTGAATACGTGTAATAAAGTCTCGTCCCGAGTTGAACAATAAGTAAACCGAGTTTTATATATTTACTAAAAATTGAATATAAAACGAATATCCGGTTTAAACAGGAGAGACTATTATAAAAAAGGGGTAGGGTTTGTCCACCACATAGTTTCATATCTCACCCTACTTCTCTAAAATTTAAAGTAACGACAGCGTAAGATCAAAGACAAATTTAAAAGCGGCAGCGTAAGATCGACGACAGATTTATAAATTTACATTAGTTTCATATCTCACCCTACTTCTCTAAAACTTAAAGTAACGACAGCGTAAGATCGACGACAGATTTATAAATTTAAAAGGTAACATATCGCATTAATCATTTTTTACTATTTCCATTAAAAAAAAACTCACATAGACCCCAACATTTCATACTATTTCCATTAGATCCCCTTTTTATTACTCATACGTTTCCTCCTGTTGTACCAGCCGAGAAACAGAGAGAGAAATGGATTCCATTAGCAACGGCGCGTCACTCCCCTCCTCCTCCTGCCCCGACGTGCGGAAGCGGCGCGTGACCTACTTTTACGAGCCGACTATTGGCGACTACTACTACGGCCAGGGCCACCCGATGAAGCCTCATCGCATCCGCATGGCGCACAGCCTCATCGTACACTACAACCTCCACCGGCGCATGGAGATATGCCGCCCGTTCCCCGCCCAGCCGGAGGACTTACGCCGTCCGTGAGCCCCGAAACACTCGACGACCAACCTCAAGCGCGTTCGCAATGTTGCACGCTGCTGGTGCTATGAGGTTTGTGCGTGTTCGTTTGTGATTTTCACTTTTATTTTGGTTAATTGCAAAAGTTACCCTTCAAAATTATTACAAATACCCCCCATTCATTGGTAAGTACAGAGCTCTAGGGGTGTTTGTGACGCTTTAAGGGGATATTTGTAAATTTTAAAGACAATTGAAGTTTTTTGTAATCAGGCTAAACCTTAGGGGTGGTTTTTTTATTTTTTTATTTTGTGATATACACCAACATCTTGCTACTTTATGTTTAAATTTCATGCACCGATTTTAATATATACCTCCATTGGCAGAAAGAAGCAGATATGGAGGGGAGAGCTAAACCCCAAATGTTGAACAGCAACAAATTTTTCACCGTAGAACTTGGAATATTCCTAACATATTTCGATTTTGAATCCAACAATCAAAACAATCATTTAAATGTCTAATAAGAATTTCAGCAACACTACTAAAATTCATCCATGTACCAAAACTAGTGATCAACTAACAACTATCCTTATATTCATCAACTTCAATAATACTATCAATCCCATATCACCACGTTCGCCTCAAACAGCATCGCCCTAATCACCTCACACGCCTCGCCCACCAAACCCGCCTTGCCGAACAAGTCAACCATGCACCCGTAGTGCTGAATCGTCGGCCTCATCCCACACTCCCGAAGCAACTTAATATAACCCCTCCCTTCGTCGACCAACACTGTTTGCGCGTGCTTACCTAGATTTTTGATTCTACGTAATCATAAATATTTCATAAATTAAATTAAAAAATTACAAGAATATTTTATGATATACGATACAATTCAGCTGGTTTGACTTTCCACAATTTTAATACGAGTTTAATTATAAATTAAATTACTTCTCTGCCCCCACCCCAGCCATTTTTGTTTTCTTTTAATTTTTCGAATACAGGAATTTAAATAAAATATTCTAAAAGCTTATTTGCTATTTGAAGAAACAGAATTTCTAGATACATCAATGCAAGTAAAGGTTATCAATTAACAATGTTGTTAAAGAAATGAAGAATGTAGCTGGGGAATAAATTACAAGAATTTGAACCATTCAAAATGTCAAAGTTACAACAAAGCACTGATTGCTGCAGAAAGAAAAAAAGTATATTAACCACTTTATAAATCACTTCTTGATTTCTACAAATCGAGAAAAACACAAGACGAACCACTTGAAACAAATGAATAATCATCCATCTTGCTCGCTCAAAAAGAAATCCGTACACAACTTTACCGTGTCATCTGGGCTGGTAACTGGTAACAAATCAAACACAACATAAATTTTCAGTTCAGGAAAAGGTATTTATATAACAAAACTAGATTCAAGCAAAAGACCGTATTAAAAAAAAAAAAAAAAAACTGACCTGTGTGGCCTTTGGTTCTCTCCGACTCGTAGATTTCAAAGTCATTTCCTCCCTTGTACGTCTTGTCTCCAAAGAAATGAATATCATGAAACTCATCCAGGTACCTCAAGCAATATGTCTTGTCCCACCCTCGAGGAAAAACGTCGAAACTAATTTGTCCGCCAATCGAAAACGTCAGGTTAAAGTGCGCAAACTTTTCCCGGAGAACAGAGACCATTTTCGAGCGAATGTTGTGCACCTGATCATATTCATAAGTCAATATTACCCATAAACCCTCTCCGAAATTCATATTTCACTAAAAATAAATAAATAAATAATTACGCTTCAAACCTATTATTATTACCTTGTCATACTTTTCAAACTCGTCTCGCTCTTCCTGACTACAGTTTCTTCCGATCGGGGACACGTTAAGCATCCCACTTCGGAACTCAATAAACGTTCCCCTTTTAATAGGGATATCCAGGTCAGCAATGTAATGGAGAGTGAAGTTGATGAACTCCTTGAGCTTGTCCTCCCCTAGATACGACTTGAAGCTCTGCGTCCCGATTAGATTCCCACCCTTGTAAGCGACAAGGCCGTTCTCAGCAAACACGTAATCATAGTCGTTTATAACTGTGTTCCCAAGTTGCTCCGATATCTTAACAAGATCAGAGCCTCCAACAACACCAACAGTAACAACCTGGAAATTTTGAAAACATGTTTAATTTTATTATTATTATTATTTTTTGCATAGATTAAAAATAAATAAATAATAAAATAAATCAAGTACCTTCTTAAGTTCTTGCATAAACTCTAGCATTTTAGTGGTAGCCACCTGCATCAATGTGGATTATAAACATTAAACAAATTAGAAAAAAAAACACATAAGAATAAATTTTAAGGTAATTACCCATTCAAGCATGTACAAGTATCAGGCAAATACAAGAAAATAAAAAATTATTGCTTTAAAAAAAATGAAATTAATATATCTTCAACTCAAATCAACCATCAAATCATCATCAACTAATTAATGCATACAAAAAAGAAATTTAATTCAACCAAAAGGGGATTTCCTAATTCCTCTAAAAAAAATTATATGCAATAAGTCCTGAAAAACTGCAAATAAAAAAAATCCACACCTTTCTGGGAGCAGTGAGAGTGCCATCGACGTCAAAAAGAGCAATCAAACCAGGTATCCTTGCAGCCATATCCAATTACCACTGCAATCGAAACTCAACTACATAAATAAGTAAATAAATAATTAATTAAACTGAAGAATTACTCTTTGAAGCGGTGAATTAGCTTACCCACGTCAATTTGAATTCACAGAAAATTCAGAGAAATTAAGCGCAAGACCAAACTCAAAGGAATTGACGATTTTGATCTTCGAAACCCGTTGGAATGGGCAGGACAAGAGAAAGAAGAGAGAAGAATATTCCAGTACCGTGGGTTTATTTATATGATTTATGCAAATGTAGATCTCAAGAATTTTTTCCCTCTTTTTCTAAATAAATAATATTTTTTTAGACTTTTTATTTGGTGGGCATTGGATTCGGCTAGGTGTTTGAGGCTTTTTGAAAAAGTTGCCAATTGGGTCTATATTTATAGTGGTACGAGTATTATATTTTCCCAATATTTTTTGGCAAATGCTCACAAAATTACACCGATACACCTATTCATATTTATTCGTCGTCTAAATCATAACTTTCAAAATACTGTTTATTGGTAAACCGCCAAAAGTCGGTGAAGGGGTTTTTGATTTCAATTTGACGTAGCAATAACCAATGAGAACACGACAATAAACCATGAACACGTAAAACAACCATAGGAGGCGGTTGGATAAGTTTTTATATTGGAAATTTTATTCTTCTTAAATATTGATTTTTTTTTTTTGTGTGTGTGTGTGTGAGAATGTAATTGGTATAATATAATAATGCAATAATAAAATTAGATTTTGTTAGAAATTATTATGTTTGGAATCGAATTCCGGTTCGACCAAATTTGAACGCATAAGAAGTTAAGGACAATAAAATATGTGAAACTAAATTTATTCAAATCAAAAGTAATGGAAAGAATAGAAAGATACCTATAAATGAAAATTTTCTTTTACTTTGCTTGCGCTTGAATTCTCAAACTCACGAACCCACACACAAAGAACTAATTATAACACATCTGCGTTTGGTAATTAGTGGTTGGCAAAATAAATAAATAGGAGTAGTAGATTTTATAACTTTGTACAGTTAGTCCTACTCATAACTTACTTGAATTAAACTTCCAAGTTCGAATCAAACAAGTAGTTTATTTAATAACTAATAAATTTATAAATAACGTAAATATCTCATATTGTCCGAATTTTATAACAAACTATCAACCATAAAATTTTGGAATCATGCTTAATTATGTTCGTAAACGAGTATTCGTATTTGTTAATAAAAATAAAAATATTGCAAATGCTTTTTAGGACTATCAACAATAAATAAGCAAAACTTGTACCTTTTTTAAAAAAAAATCAGCCAATTGCATATTATCATCACCAACAAATCTCATGGTTAAATCTTACCTTTCATTGAATATCTTCTCTTACCAGCATCAACAATAAATTTTTCATAAAATTAATACAAAAATGAAAACAATGAGTGGATTTTTTTGGCCCCTTCTGTTTTTCATTTTTCCTCCAAGTGCACATACAAAAAAACAACACAACAAGGGGGATATATCTAATGGATAATCAACTTACAACCAAACACCAAATCCATAAAATCTCCAAAAACTACATTGCAACATCATCTTTACCACAAGGGATATCCTTTTTCTCTATCAAACCATGGCACTAATAAAAAAATCATCCACAAACACCAAAATTCAATTTAAGACCTCATCCATTTGATCTTCGGACAAATCTACGGGCCCCGAAACCCATGTGCCCGCAAGTTCAGCCTGAGCTGCTGCCTCATTGATTGCATCGATGACGTCCATTTTTCCCCTACTGACCGCCTCGTCAACGGGTGTTCTCTCATGACTAACGATCATCAAAACACCATATAACTAATTTAGATGTGGAATAAACAAGCAAAATTCGACTATGGTTAAATTTAAAATAAAAATAAAAATAAAAATCCGGAGTTACTAACGTGTTGAGTGACGAGAGACTAGCACCGGCAAGAATGAGACGCTTGACGACCTTTCAAAATACGTAATATTATGAGTTTAAAAGAAATTAAAAATATACTTGTCTAAAAATGTGTGATGTAATAATGTGGTTAATTAATACTACCTCGATGTGGCCATTGAGACAAGCCCAGTGAAGCGGTGTGTTTTTCTCTGTGTTAGGAGCATTGACATCCTGTTTCCAGGAAAAAACGAAATGTTTGTAATTTCTTCTAATTCAGAAAATATATAGTTATGATTTTACTGGATAAAAAGGAACAAACAGCGAGATAGAGGGAATATGATCGTCTGAAATAACTAATAAAAGCCACCTTCATGAAATAATTTAAGATCAAGACATGCAAGATTATGAATTTTGTTTAACCCAAACTCGTAAGTAATAAACAAACCACCAAATTTGCATCTTGAATTGCTACCAAAAGTTATGTGAAACAGAAAGCATCTAAACCGGGCAAGTGCTACTAGTAATAATATTCCATAATATTCAAGTTGGAAATAAACGACGACCAATATCATCTAACGACTAGATATTTTTTAAGCATTTCTAATGCTTAACATTTATAAAATACATTTATATTAAGAAGTACAGGTATACTTCTTGGAGAATTCTTGTCATGCTTACTCCATTGTTTCTAATTAAAAAATATTGTAAAGCAAAACAAAAATAATATTCACCGAAAAAAGTAAAAAACAAGAAAAAATAACCAAAGCTCAAGCATTCTCAGATGAAGATGTGAAAGCAATAGTATTAAAACAGAGAAAAATAAAATTATATTTGCTCACTCACCACACCACTGCAGATGAGATAATCGACGATGCCAATATACCCGTTTGCTGAAGCCATATGTAGTGCTGCAAAATTACAAGACCCAAACAAAATCAATGAAGATGAAAAAAGAAAAGGCCCAAAAATCAACGGAAGCAATACCGTAAATAATAAACAATGCTTTTTCTGTTAAAAAAATATACATAAAAACTCTAAAATCCCAATATTAAGAAAAATTAACCTGTGCGGCCCTCGGAATCCTTAGAATCTAGAGGAACACCAGACGATGCTATGCTCTTCACATCATCTATATCATCATATCTAGCAGCCTGTTGAATGATTGAATGAATGAATGAATGAAAACAAAAAAAAAAAGAAAAGAAAAGAATCAACAGTTCAGGTATCCTCACTTGCAAATAATCCAAACATAAAAGTAAAAAGTAAAACACACAAACACGCCCCAACACACCAAGATGGTTATTCTTCGTTTTCTTGTATTAAAAAAAACATTGGAAATGTTATTGATTTTTTTTTTTAAACTCAGATTAATTAGTGAGCAACTCAGAATTTTTACTAAGACGAAACGAAAGGCAAATAAAATAAGCAAATAATTGCCTAAAACAGGTTAGGGAAATAGGCAGTGATTACAATTACTGAGTCAAAATTCAGTAAATATCATCCAAAAAAGAAAAAAGTATTATTACTAGCTAAACAAGTTCAAACATTCAACAAATTAAAGCTGCGTATGATTAAGCAATTGCTAAATATTACTAGTAAACATCAGAAAAAATAAAATAAAGGAAATAGTTGATTGGATCTTACCTCGAGCAAAGCGTCGACGCTATCCGACGTCGTATCTTGTTGCGGCTGCTCCACGGCGTTCGCCTTTGCTCCCATTCCTACTGTGTGTGTGTGAAGAGTACTGATACGCTTCGACACTCAAAATCGAATGGACCAATATTATGAAATGGGTTGGTTTCAATTGGGTGGGCTGATCCAGAAAAGCGTGGACTATGACGGGCCGGGACTTTGGGTTTAATCTATAAGTTTTATTCTTTTTTTATAAGTACAAAATTACGTAAAAAAATTTTTTAAATATTTTTATCTTTTTATTTAAAAAATAACTAAGATTTTATTATTTTTCAAAAATATCTAATTTATTCGAAAACTACGCTCTATTTCTATATAGTTTATAGGTGTTTTTTCAATTGGTTTCTATGCCCAAATAATTGAGAATTACCTCTTCTAAAAACAACTATTTATATATGACTCTTAATTTGTTTCAAACAGATTTCTACACCCTATAATTGTGAAAACGAAAATTTTCAGAATCATTCGTTTCTATATGATTCTCAATTTGTTTCTAGTTGGTTTTCGTACACTGATAGTTGAGAAAAGTGAACCTTATCGGAACAAGTGATATATTTCGAGCGTGTTTCCAATCGATTTCCTGATTGTTTCTATATCCTATTAATTGAAAAGTTAATCCTGTCGGGGCAAGTATATGTTTCGTGCGTGTTTTCAGTTGATTTCATGGTTGTTTTTATACTCTAGTAGTTGGAAAAAATGAACTCTATAGAGGCAAGTGATATGTTTCGTGTATGTTTTCAGTCGGTTTTTTGGTTGTTTCTATACCCTAATAGTTGGATAAAGTGATCATGTCTTGTGTTTATTCCGTTCATTTTGTAATTTGTTCGAACTAAGCACTCACAACAATCACAAAATTCACAGCAATAAAGTATTATTCAGAAATTTAGAAAAATTAAATGACAACATAAAACTAAATAGCTAAATAAGTATCAAATAATTGAAAAAATACATCTTTCCCAAACCAAATGTTGTCACTAATTCCAAAAAAAAAAAAAAAAGGACACGCTATGGTTTAGATTCTACATTCAGCACCATTTCACCGCCTCTATATCCTGCGTAAACATGATCTTTCTTTGACGGGTCGAGAATAAACTCTCTCTCACCATCAGATTCACGCTTCAACTCGAATACATCTTACTGCTCAAGTAACAGATCCAACGAGCTTGCTAAATTAAGCTCAAAATTCGTAGACTTGGAGTTGTATATTTATATTAATTGATTATGAGAATTATGAATTTATATTCCATTTCTTAATGGCATGGACATAGACATCGAGAAACGGGTTTTCGAATACTATTTTGAGTTCGAATCGAGAGTTTCTCTGTATTGTTGAGGTTTTTGTTGGATTTATATGATGTTGACGAAAGAGAGAGAGGATGCAAGGAAAAAAAGTATAGAGTTTGAAAAAAAAAATGATATCTTAGGTAAAAAAGAAAAAGAAAAAGAAAAGTAGTTTATATGAAAGTCAATTGAGAATAAAGTTATCATTTACTCATAAATGAGTGTATTTTCTGTAATTCTTCCTTTTTCTTTTTTGTTAAGTTCTATAAAGGGGCAATGGGCCTTCCATATAGTGCTGTTAAAACGGGTCAAAATTCATGGGCTGGCCCGTCAGCCCGCGTAAAAGGACGGGCTTGGACTGCCCATCTCTTAGCCCGTTTAATTGCGGGTTCTTTTGGCCCGCTCCGTTATGACCACGGGCCGGAGCGGGCTGACCCTTATTATTATTATTATTATTATTTTTTATTATAATTATTATTATAATTTATATCGGTTGAATTTGAAGGCATATTTATATTCTTTTATTTCTATCCTGTTAGAATACTTTAAATATTATAATAATTTTTTTAAAATTTAATTTTATATTTTATAATTTTAACATAAAAATAATTTTTTATTAAAAAAAACAAAAAAGAAAATGGACCAATCCGCGTGCGGGCTGCGGACATAAGTTTTTTGCCCGCGAAAAGTTGGACTGGCCCGCGCCTGCCCCGTTTTGGGCTAGCCCGCGGTGCTACTTCCATATGTTGCAACTTCTCGATGAAAATACTATACAACCGAGATTGGAAAAGACACTGTGATTTATGATTTTTAACTCTATCAAAAGATAAATTTAGTCTTCTACATAGTTAAAAGATATTTTGAAACTCTACGTTTTTAAGGGATATTATGAAATATTGGGATCCATAGCACGTGTGTGCACAAGAAGAAGATACTTTAATGTCTCGCGGATATTTAGTATATGTTTGATAAGTATAACAAATTAGTTTATAATTATTTAGATAATTTATAAATTTTTGTATTCAAATAATTCTTGTTTGGTTGGATACGTTTATCTCACATTATAACCTCGTGAAGCCTTTGATTTTATTCTTCTTGTAACTTTTTTTTTCTCGAAAACAACACTATTATATTTTTAGGTATTTAAATTTTCTTTTTATTTTACAACGGTATTAATTGTTACTTGAATACTAAATTTATTTAGTATTGTGCTATTATTATTATTATTATTATTATTATTATTATTATTATTATTATTACTTGACTTTATAAATTGACCTGCAATAAATTAAAAAAAATCTCTCCAACCCATTAAAAAAAGTATTGTGCAATTATTGAAAACTATCGTGTATATATTGAAAAAATATCGTATATCTAATTTGTAGTAAATGTAATATTTTTTTTTCTTTTTCTGAATTAATATATAGGGGAGATAAGAGATTCATTTTATCTAAAACAAAATTATATATTTTTATTCCTCAAATTGTAGTATAATTTTTGTACCAACAAGTACTATTCTAAACTTTTTTTCTTTCGAGTTTATTCTAATACTATACGCATAAACAATCTTTTCTTTCATATTAGGTATAGCAAATGTTTATCTCTAGATTATATTACCCATTTAATTAAGTATAAACAAATCTTATATAGTCAAATATATTTTGTTACAAAATAGTATTATATGCTCTCATTCTATTTACACTTCTACATTCACATGTAGTTATCTCTAACACACTTTAGTCACAAATTTTTATTTATTTTTAGATAGAGAGACTTTTTAGCCACTTTATTAACACAAGAATTGATTACTATAATCATACGTGCATTGGATAATGTTGCATATATTGGCTTTAAGAAACAACTTGGGTATATTCATAATATTTCTCGCTAAATAATTGCAATGAGACAACATGATAATATGTTACCAGAATGAGTTTTGCATCATTGAGAAATAAATTCATTTGCAAGGGAAAAACATCATCAATATAACATCGGGCCTCAATGCTAACTGTAAATCCTTCTTTACACGTATAAAGAAAAATTGTTTTATCATTGTCTTGTGTCATGTCTCCCTAAAACGAATACATAACACGCGTGTTTAGAGGTGGATGTAGAAATTTTAGTTTGTTAGACCAAGTCATCAACGAAAACAACAACATAAAAACAACACAATAATACACAGCAAGACAAAAAAAAAATCGATTTGTGAAATCAAAGTACGACATGAGCATGACAATAAATAATTACTTACTCACAAAATTGATTCGGGTTGACAATTTTTTTTTTCTGAATATATCTTCTCCTATTTATATCACTGATATCTGAATGAGAATCGACGATAATTTTTCTTTTCTTTGGTTTTAGCGAAGATTTTTAACATGTATTGTGGTTAAGCTTCCCTTCATCATCGAGGCTTGATCCATATGTATTTGAAACGATTTCATTAGATGAAAAATTATTGATTGATGGAAACGAATTTTGTGCACTTATTTGAAAAGGGGATCATGTTCTCCGTGTACTCGTTTTGGAAAAAATATAATATTGTAATATCCTTTTCATTCGTTCTCTTCATTCTACATTAAAAAAAATGCACTCAAATACTCAATTATACAAAGAAAAGAAAGCAATTCTTTTTTTTTTTTTGATCTGGATAGATAAAATAAATTATCTCCCACAAACTAGATTAAATCACATTGTTACAACTAACAACACCAATAATACAATCACAAACCAAATTAAATTCAAAATGATATATATATATATATATATATATATATATATATATAAATTTTAAACTGACTAAGAAATAATATCAACAAATAACAAATTTAACATTGAAAATTGACTAAAACTTAAGCCCAAACAATAACATATATCATCTTCCAACAAAATCCTTAGAAAAACCGAATTAGGGTTGATAGGGCCATATTGGTCAGGCCTGGATTGAGGTAGACCTGAAATCGGTAGCAGATAAGAGGGGACGAATTGGCGTGAAGGAAGAGTGGTCAAAGCTCTTTCGGAGAAAATGGACTCCAGGCCAGACCTGCTTGAGGTTTGGACTAAAAAGACAAGTAGGGACCACTTGTCAGAATCCGCTAACTGAATGGCCCTTAATTCAGGGACCATGTTCCCGAGATCCCGGAAAAGGGGGTCCCCCCACCAGGAAGAACCCATATATGTGCCTGACAGACCTGGAATAAGAGAATAAACGACACTGATAACAATCAGAACCAGAGTGGGTCTAAACAGACCTGGCCACCAGCTTACCCGAGAGGGAACAAGTGGGACCACTTGTTCCGAATATATTTCATAAAACGGCCCATGGTTTGCGGCACGTGTTCCCGAGATCCCGGCTGGGGTCCCCACCGGGATAAGATATAAATACCCCAACTTGGGGGCAGTGAGAGGTATGTTCATACAAGCATTCCTTCTTATTTTTCTGGAAAAACACCTCATCGCTTACTAACTTAAGAATCGGAGAGGTTTCCACCGGAAAACCACCGGTGGTCCTTTCTAACCTTTGTTTGTGGTGTAGGCTTTGGAAGCTCTTGGGTTCCCAGGTCTTATTCGGGTGGCTCACTATTTCAGGTCGAAACAATTGGCGCCGTCTGTGGGAAGTCGATCGAGCTAAGGCGTGAGGATGACTTCAGACGGTTGGAAGCGAAATTTGATAGGGGAGTTGGGTGGCACTCCGAGTTCCACCGTGCATACTCACGCACAACAGGCACCAGGATCATCATCGATACCAGAGACATCGGGATCGGCTATGGCAGCTTCGCCGAGTTCCACACCACCGCCTCCGAGGGGACCTGCTGTAGATGGGGGTGTCTCTCTCAATGAGTCGCTTCTGACACAGCTGTCAGAGCTGATTGGCAAAGCTGTGGAGGCGGCGGTCGAGAAAAAATTCGCGGAAATGGCATCGCCGCCGGCTAATACACTGCCGGCGCGGGCAGCCCCGGCGTTAGAAACAGAGCCGCTGCAGGCTCGGCGTACGGAGCGAGTCCACCAGCCAGACAGAGAAGAGCATCTTGCCACGTCTGACGGCGACACGGCCAGCCAGGTTAACCCTGGCCTGGCTGAGCAGATGCAGAGCCTGCAGAAAGAGGTGCGTGAATTTAGGAAGAAGATGGTGGGTGCAGCTGCACCGCCGGCACGGCGAGGCACCCCGTTTACGGAGGAAGTCATGTGCGATGATGTCCCAGCATCTTATCGATCCTTGGGTTTTGAATACAACAGGACGACGGATCCAGCAGACCACCTCAACCGTTTTGAGATAGCAGCGGCGTTGCACAAATTTTCCGATTCGGTTATGTGTCGGGTCTTTCCAATGACCTTTACCAAATTGGCACAGCTCTGGTTTAGCCAATTTCCGCCGAGATCTATCGGCAACTTTGATGAATTCAGCTCGGCCTTCCTACATCAGTTCAAGAGTTGTAGGAAGTATCAAAAAATGCCGCTCGAGCTCTTTAGTTTAAAGCAGAAAGAGAATGAGAGCCTACGGGCTTACATCAATAGGTTCACAACAACAAAACTGGAAGTGCCCTTGGCGTCATAAGAGCTGCTTGTAAACGCTCTGGCGCAAGGTTTGAGGAAGGGAGAGTTCTTCCAGTCCCTGGTGGTAAGGCCAGCATTGAAGTTTAGAGAACTCCTGGAGAGAGCCGAGAAGTACATCCACTTAGAGGAAGCTCTGAAGCTCAAGGATGAAGGCGAGAGGAGAAGAGAGAGGTATGACAGGGATGACAGGGTGGTGACAAAAAAGCCCAGACCAGATCTGCCAATGGGTAGGTCTCGTTTTTATAAATATACCCCCCCGGCGACACCTCCGGGCGAAATTTTGCAGGCAATAGAGCGTCACCCAGAGCTCAAGTGGCCCAAAACTTACTCGCAGAAGCCAAAAAAAGAAAGGTCGAATCGCTTTTGTCGCTTCCATAATGAATATGGACATAACACAGATGAATGCACGCATTTGAAGGACGAGCTGGAGAGAATGGTTCAGGCTGGACATCTAAAAGAATATGTTGGTACAAGGAGAAGTGATACCAGGCCCGGACATCACAATGTGGACCGCTTCCCACAAAGCAAGAATGGTCGGACGGATGTTCAGGACAGAGGAAGAGCTGGATCGAGAAGACCTGACCAAGCCCAGGTCGTTCATGGTGAAATCCAAATGATAACGGGAGGAGAGCTGGATGAGCACTCTAAGAGAACTCAACATAGTTATGTTAGGGCTGCTAAAGACCTAATCCGAACGCCCCGAGAGGTGGGACAAGTAGCGGCCACACCTAACATTTTCTTTAGATCGGAGGATAGCGATGGCATTCTCGCTCCACACATGGATGCTTTGGTGATAACAGCTACTATTGCCAACTATAACGTTCGTCGAATTTTCGTGGACACAGGATCTTCTGCAGATATTCTATTTTTAGACTGTTTCACGAAATTAAAGTTGAATGTTGAACTTGAAGAGGTAACCACCTCCCTGGTAGGGTTCGCGGGAGGTGCTCTAAAACCTTTGGGAGCGGTGAGACTCCTTGTAACCCTGGGGGAAGAACCATATAGYGTGACACGGATGGTGCYTTTCCTGGTGGTAGACACACCATCCTCGTATAATGTTATGTTGGGTCGGCCCTCTTTGAGCCAGTTCCAGGCCGTCATCTCGYTTTTCCACATGAAAATGAAGTTTRCCACGGAAGATGGAACCGGTGAGGTAAGGGMAGACCAGTATGCCGCGCGTCAAACATATGTGGATTGCATARGGRGGAATGAGGAGGAGWGGATGAGTAAAAGGGCTCGGACGGAGCAGCCACAGACAGAATTAACAAGACGGGAGGAGGGGTTGATGATAGTAGAAGTCGTTCCAGGCGARGCGAGTAGGACTCTGCGGGTGGGCACGACGCTTAMCCCTGAAGTACTGACAGACCTGGTTGCTTTGTTAAGAGAGAGTGCAGATATCTTTGCGTGGTCCCCTCAAGACTTAGTGGGAATAGACCCTGAAGTTGCTGAYCACCACCTCAATATCCGCTCCGACATAAAACCGGTCAAACAGAAGAAACGGAATTTTGGGCCAGAGAAGGAGGCCATCATAGAGGCAGAAGTAGAAAAGCTCCTGAAAGCTGGACACATTCAGGAGATACAATTCCCAGAATGGCTCTCCAATGCAGTGTTGGTCCCGAAAACAGAAGACTGGCGGATGTGCATTGACTTTCGAGACCTGAATCGCGCCTGCCAAAAAGATCACTACCCATTGCCAAGAATTGACCAGCTTGTGGACTCCACTTCCGGCTGCGAGCTTTTGAGCATGATGGACGCCTCGCAAGGATACCATCAGATTAGATTGGTTAAAGAGGACTGGAAGCGTGTTAGCTTTATAACTCCAAAGGGAACGTATTGCTACGTGGTCATGCCTTTCGGCCTTAAAAATGCAAGCGCTACTTATCAGCGGTTGGTGGATAAAATGTTCAAAAATCAGCTCGGTCGGAATGTGGAGGTGTATGTGGATGATATGTTAGTCAAAAGCATAAAAGCAACGTCACATGTGCAGGATCTTCGGGAAACCTTCAACACTTTGCGACGGTACAAAATGAGGCTTAACCCAAAGAAATGCATGTTTGGAGTCAGGGCTGGAAAATTTTTGGGCTATATGGTCACGGAAAATGGTATTGAAGCTAACCCTGAAAAGGTAAAGGCTATCATGGAGATGAGCGCACCTCGGAATGTAAAAGAGATGCAATGTCTGGCAGGACGAATCAATGCTTTGAGCAGGTTTATGTCCAGGTCTGCCGAGAAAAGCTTACCATTTTTTCAGGCCTTAAGGAAAAGGGCCAGGTTCCAATGGAATGATGAGTYTGAGGAAMCCTTCCGATCGCTAAAAGAMTATTTGGCCAGCATGACCTTACTCACTAAACCCATCCAAGGAGAGCCCTTGATACTGTATCTATCTGTAGGACTGAAAGCGATCAGCTCTGTCCTAATCAGAGAAGATGGTAAGATACAAAGACCAGTATATTTTTGGAGCAAGGTCTTGCACGAGGCAGAAGTGAGGTATGTGGAAGTGGAAAGGGCGATGCTAGCCCTAGTAGGAACTGCAAGGAAATTACGACCGTATTTCCTTTCTCATACAATTATTGTGCGAACCAATCTACCATTAAAAAATATAACGGATAAACCAGAAGCATCAGGGAGGCTGGTCAAGTGGATCATAGAGTTGAGTGAGTTTGATATCGCGTTTGAGTCCAGAACAGCGATTAAAGCTCAAGCTCTAGCTGATTTTATGCAAGAAATGGCTGGTCCCCTGGATGAGCTGAAGGAGTGGATAATTTTCACTGACGGGTCTGTATGCAATCAGGGCTGTGGGGCTGGAATTGTCCTGATAGACCCAACGGACGTATCTGTTGAATTCGCTGTCCGATTAGATCCCACGTTTTCTAACAATGTTGCCGAATACGAGGCCCTTCTGAGAGGGATTCAAATGGCAAAGGATCTAGGAGCGGAGCGATTACGTGCCAAGATAGACTCGCAGCTCGTCTGTAAACAAATTAGTGGGGAATTTGAGACTAGAGAGGAAAGCATGCAGAAGTACCTAGTAAGGTTCAGAGTGCTAGCCAAGGAAATGAAAGAATTAACTGTTACTCAGATTCTCAGAGAAGAAAATGGCCGCGCGGACTTCCTAGCAAAAGTAGCAAGTTCAGCCACGGATTGTTATGAACGAACGATCACCTTGTTAAAGGCAAAAGGGGAGTTCGGGGTCGAGCAGATTTGCACGGTTGCCGAGGAGGAAGATTGGCGCTCTGCCATAAAAAAATGCCTTGAACAGCAGGTCTTGCCAGAGGAGAAGAGAGAGGCAGTGAGGGTACGGAACAGGTCTGCCCGATTTTGCCTAGTTAAGGGAGAATTGTTCAAAAGAGGATTTGGTCAGCCTCTTTTACGATGCTTAACACAAAAGGAAGGGGCTATGGTGCTGAAGGAGATACACGAAGGATGTTGTGGCAATCACATGGGGGCTAGAGCTCTGGCCAGCAAGGTATTAAGAGCTGGCTATTTCTGGCCTTCTCTGAGGAAGGAAGCCGAAGACTTTGTCAGAAAATGTGAGAAATGCCAGAAAATGGCCCCGCTAATACACAGACCAGCGGAAGAGCTCATGGTTATGAGTTCCCCCTATCCCTTTGCGAAATGGGGTGTCGATTTGGTTGGCCCGTTCCCAATTGCCCCAGCCCAGAAAAGGTTTTTTATTGTAGCTATTGACTATTTTAGCAAGTGGGTTGAAGCAGAGGCTCTCGCCAGAATAACCGAGGAGGCAGTGATGGGTTTCATTTGGAAAAACATGGTCTGTCGTTTCGGTATACCAAGAATATTGGTATCAGACAATGGGGCTCAATTCGCGGGAGCCAAGATAAAGGCCTGGTGTGCCAAGATGTACATTCAGCAACACTTCACGGCTGTATACCACCCTCAAGCGAATGGTCAGGTCGAAGTAACTAACCGCATTTTAGTCCAAGGAATTAAGTCACGGCTGGACAGGTCTGGAGGAAAGTGGGTGGAAGAGCTGAGCTCGGTGTTGTGGGCGTACCGTACGAATCCAAAAGAGAGTACGGGTGAAACCTCTTTTAGTTTAGTGTACGGTATGGATGCTGTAGTGCCTGCAGAGGTCAGCCTTAAGACCCATCGGGTCCAGAATTTTAATGAAGAACAGAATGAGCTATTAAGGCAGGACGCTTTAGACCTGATCGAGGAGAAAAGAGAACAGGCCGCGTTACGAATGGAACATATTAAAAGAAGGGTAAAGGCAGCATATGACAAAACCGTGGTCAAGCGACAATTTCAAGTGGGAGATCTGGTCTTACGACGGTTTGACCTAGGACGGGCAAAGAGGAAGTTAGAAGAGTCTTGGCAAGGGCCGCTGAGAATCACCCAGACCTTGCCTGGCGGTGCTTATAGGCTGGAAGAGCTGGATGGCACAGCACTCCCTCGCGCTTGGAGCATAGTCAATTTATGAAAATTTTACTCTTAATTGTAATGTCCTGTTTGTCTGATTGAATAAATTAGCGGTTAAATGAATTTACAGTTCACAGCGGGAGAAATCAACGAGAGAATCAAAAAATATTAACGGACGCGCTTATTATTAATGACACAAACGATAGAACATAAGAAGACACCTTCGCGGTGCATTAACAAACACAGAAACACAAATCACAAGCGTGAGAAAGAAAAAGTACAGCCTCAGAATGGGGGTGTAGAATCGAGAAGCTGACGGAGACATTTAATCTCGTCCTCGTGCTCCAAGAGACGGACACGAAAGCGCTCGGACACATCCACCGCGATGTCCCAGTCGACATGAAACTCCGCGTTCTCCCTCTTCAAATCGGCAATGATTTGTTCAAGGCGCTGTCGTTCTCTACGGAATTGCGATTTCTTTTCAGCCATTTTCTTCGTACGTTCTCGCAGCTGATCCTGCAATTCGGCAACTTCTTCCTTCAGACTTCTTTCTTATGAAGCAGGCGGATATGCTCCTCAGAAGAGAAGGCGTTGGAGGACGACGAAGATGCCATTATGCAAGGAAAATAAATTGGGGAGGGGCACCATTATATAGGAAAAGATAAGCGGGAAATTGCTTTAATTTGGCGAGCAAAAGGGCCCAGGAGGAGCGGGAAAGTAAATTTGAGTTTTGGCGCGAAAAAAGGCCTAGACAAGCCAGGATTGGCCAAGGGCGGCTGCCCATGATTTTGCCTGACCTGATTGTCAGTTTGAGCCAGGATTGGCTAAGGGCGGCCGCCCATGATTTTGCCTGACCTGATTGTCAGTTTCACCCAGGACTGGCTAAGGGCGGCTGCCCATGATTTTGCCTGACCTAATTGTCAGTTTCAGCCAAGATGGGCTAAGGGCGGCTGCCCATGATTTTGCCTGACCTAATTGTCAGTTTCAGCCAGGATGGGCTAAGGGCGGCTGCCCATGATTTTGCCTGACCTGATTGTCAGTTTCAGCCAGGATTGGCTAAGGGCGGCTGCCATGATTTTGCCTGACCTGATTGTCAGTTTCAGCCAGGATTGGCCAAGAGCGGCTGCCCATG
>BMAC01000117.1:117382-130973 GCA_014905375.1 Phtheirospermum japonicum
TACCCGACCTGCCGGGGCCTGGCAGGCCAAGGTGCCGGCTCGAGGGGCGTAGGGATCATAAGGGTCCTTAATGCTATACTTATACTTAAGCTCATCTATGGAGCTTTGGCTAAGAATGGAGTTGATCTTAGGATAATCAAGAAGCGGCGGAGGATACACCACACCCTCTGACGAAGAGGTGGCCATAGGCGCTGGAGCGTTGGATGGAGGGGAGAGAGCCGCCGCCACCTCCGGAGGATCCGGTGAGGAAGAGCGTGAGGCCGCAGCCTCCTCTAGAATAGCGGAAGCTTCCGCCGCCTCTGAAATTGCGAGCGGCGGAGGAGAAGGAGTTACTGCCACTTCGGGGAGGGCGAGTGAGAGAGAAGGAGTAACCCTAATTCTGGAGAAGATGACATTATGAAAATTAAAAGGAAAGAGTGAAGAAGGGTACCTGACTCAAGAGGATCGTCGGAATAATTGAGAAATAGTAGGGGGGGAGTTCACCGGAGTATTGGGAGAGACGGAGTCGCAAAAGTTGGGGGAAAAGGGGAGAAGGAAAAATAGGAAGTGAAAAAGTGGAGAAGTGAAAATGAAGTCGGCGGGAATAAAAAGCAAAGCGAATGATTTCAAAATGAGGAAATCGAGAAAAGAGGGATTTGATGGGATTTGAGCATTTAATGCGGGCAGGCGAATAGGGCCCCAGAAGATAAGTTGAAGCGTTTGGGACCCTAACTAGGGCTGACTAGGCATGCGCGTAGGGGAACGTGGCGGTACAATAGCCTAATGGGTGAACGTGAGACGCCACTAAACGCCAATAATTAGTTCTGGCCACTTTGGCGTATCTCTGGGGATTCGGGCCAGTACGAGAAGCACTAAAAGATGTGGGGCCCCGCTTGCTAGCTCTACCTCAACCCTTTTTGGGGGGGAGGAGTTGATAGGGCCATATTGGTCAGGCCTTGATTGAGGTAGACCTGAAATCGGTAGCAGATAAGAGGGGACGAATTGGCGTGAAGGAAGAGTGGTCAAAGCTCTTTCGGAGAAAATGGACTCCAGGCCAGACCTGCTTGAGGTTTGGACTAAAAAGACAAGTAGGGACCACTTGTCAGAATCCGCTAACTGAATGGCCTTTAATTCAGGGACCATGTTCCCGAGATCCCGGAAAAGGGGGTCCCCCCACCAGGAAGAACCCATATATGTGCCTGACAGACCTGGAATAAGAGAAGAAACGACACTGATAACAATCAGAACCAGAGTGGGTCTAAACAGACCTGGCCACCAGCTTACCCGAGAGGGAACAAGTGGGACCACTTGTTCCGAATATGTTTCATAAAATGGCCCATGGTTTGCGGCACGTGTTCCCGAGATCCCGGCTGGGGTCCCCACCGGGATAAGATATAAATACCCCAACTTGGGGGCAGTGAGAGGTATGTTCATACAAGCATTCCTTCTTATTTTTCTGGAAAAACACCRCATCGCTTACTAACTTAAGAATCGGAGAGGTTTCCACCGGAAAACCACCGGTGGTCCTTTCTAACCTTTGTTTGTGGTGTAGGCTTTGGAAGCTCTTGGGTTCCCAGGTCTTATTCGGGTGGCTCACTATTTCAGGTCGAAACAAGGGTAGACATCCAAATGTCCAAATCAACAAATATTGAATCCAGATTAAGGATTTTAAAATTTAAATATGAGAATTACCTTGTAATTTGCTACTTGATTTAATCATCTGAGAAAAATAAGTTGGAGCCGAAATTATTTTCTGTCGCTCCGCTGAAAAGTGTTGTGTGATTATGTGATATTGTGAGAGTGAAAGTAATTATTGTTTGTTTGTTTTTCCTTAATCATAACATGTTCTTATGTTTTAATTCCACAAAAAAAATTAGTGAAATCGGGCTGTCCCAGTATGAATTAGGAAAATAGGCTTAAACTTAAGTTGGGCCTGCAACATCTCCTCCCATTTTGAGCAAGATTTTGGTGTCACACTTATAATAAAAAACGCGTCGCTTTAAATTAAAAGTACGTGAAAACTTAAAATATAAGCTCGTGATTAAAAATATTTACAACGTATCTTTATTTGCTATCTTACACGTGTCACTTTGGACCTTAAATACGTCACTCCAGCCATATGAAATTTATTAATCATAGCTTGATTGGTCATATAGATTAGGTCTCGTAGGACGATTTGATTTTACAGGAAACCTACTCTTGGAATACATCAAAATCCCTATCTCGAGAGTAATGATCGTGCATAAACATATAATAAGCGAGGGCCGATGTTACTATCAGAAAAGCAATGCACTGGACACGTAGAGACAAGCTACTGTCCCATTGCTTGTGATAATTGCCCAAGTACCCAGCCTTGCATGAATCGCATTCGTAGCAATTTTTACCAACTCTGGCCCACATCTCGCACTCGCTGTCGGTCGCATTGAGTCCGTGTTTTGGTTTCACCCAACTGCCCGTGCTGGCTTGCTCCAACCCACACCGGTTCGGAGGAGTGCAGCAACCAAGCTGCCAAATTAACGTTCAAATTGTTCAATGCAAACTATTCATTTTTCATTTCCACATACCCTTAATTGATTATTTTTATGAAATACCAATTTATCTCTGGATAAAAACTTTTTGAATTATTAATCTACATTAATAAATTCAAAAAGGGCATAATTGGAAAACAATAAGTAAATTAATGAGTTTAACTGTGTAAACTACCATTTTCTTAATTTGTGTGAAATTAACCGTAGTACTGTCAATATATATATAGAGAGAGAGAAGAGAGGTTTTACGAAAACGAACATCGATGTAAACAACTTTCTGGTCCTCGGTCTGATTACTCATGATCCAGCACGTGTCGATATCCCGAAAACAAGCCTTGGCGGCGGACCAATCCTTCCGGTTGGCCAGGGTGTTCTGTATGAGCGACCCGTATCTCTCCAGCCAAATCCCATGTTCCGCACTCAAGTAGAACACAACCTCCGCCCGGTCCCCTGGCAACATCGCCCAAACAAACAGGCAGAGGATGATGGTGGCGGCCGTCGAGAACAGGAGGGCAAAGAGGTAAAAGCACTCCAGGGCCTCCAGCTTGAGATACACGCCGATGATCCCGACAACGGCTATGGCCGAGCTGATCCCGGCTATCCATCGGATCAACGTCTCGTTTACGCGCAGGCATGTGTTTATGGACGACGCCTCCCACACGTCGTGGGCGTAGACGATGTGATAGACTCCGACAATCAGGATCGCGATGTTTATACTGATCAACACAATCCTGGGGAAGCCTGGCATTATTGAGATACAATGGAGACAAAAAAAAAAAAGGATTGATTGTTAATCCAGGATATTAATCAGGATGATGTCCTGGAAGTTATTGTTGGGAAGAAGGGATTGTTAATCCATGATATTAGTTAATCCTGGATGTTAATGTTGAGAGGATGAGAAAATAGGTGGGATATTTATTTATTTATTTATTTATTTATATATATATATATATTAATCAGGAGAATGAATGAACTAAAAACATGGCTGGGAATAATTTTCAACGGGTGAAAAATGTTGACCAGCTCCCAAATTAGTGGATGAATATTTTCAGCCATTTATTACCGTTGTATAAAATTAAACAAAGCCCTTAAAATATAAAAATAAAATAAAAATCCTTTCTAGCCCTTATGGGTGGACAATTGGTATGAATAACCTTTAGAGAGAGATGACATGCAATCTTAGACAGCTTAAATGCGGGGAATTTAAAAATTGGCCGATTAACTTGATCATTTTTCAGAAAAGGACAACATATTGACCACAATCAAATTAGATCATTAAGTTTGACATATTTTATCATTAACTTATCACATAATTTATTGGACAATCTGAAAGCACCCGATAGATGTATGCACTTACATGGAACATAACCTTCTCTTTATATATACGTATCATCTTAAATACATAAACGTACTAAAAATATTTACATAAGAATTGGGATAATTTCATTTTTGGTACATTATGTTGGCCACTTTCCAGAAAAAGTACGTGATGTTGGCCAGTATCAAACTACATACATTAAGTTGGCAAATTTAACGGATTTGAAAAAAAAAAGCTCAATCGATCTTTGATACTTACATGGCATGATTTAATCATTTCTTATCATTTTTAATATAAATATTAATTTAAAAATTAATTTAATTTATAAATTAATTTAAAAACTGATTTCTTATCATTTTCAATTTAAAAATTAATTTCTTATCATTTTAAAATTAATTTTAAAATTAATTTAATTTAAAAATTATTATAAAAGTTAATTTCTTATCATTTTTAATTTAGAAATTAATTAAAAAATTAATTTCTTATCATTTTAAAATTAATTTTAAAATTAATTTAATTTAAAAATTATTATAAAAAATAATATCTTATCATTTTTAATTTAGAAATTAATTAAAAATTAATTTCTTATCATTTTTAATTTAAATATTAATTTCTTATCATTTTAAAATTAATTTAAAAATGATAAGAAATTAATTTTTAATTAAAAATGATAAGAAATTAATTTTTATATTAATTTTTAAATTAATTTTAAAATGATAAGAAATTAATTTTTAAATTGAAAATGATAAGAAATCAGTTTTTAAAGTAATTTTAAAATTAAAAATGATAAGAAATGAAAATCATGCCATGTAAGTATCAAAGCCCGATTGGGCTTTTTTTGTACTAAATTTGATAAATTTGCCAACTTAATGTATGTATTTTGATGCTGGCCAACATCACGTACATTTTCTGAAAAGTGGCCTAACATAATGTACAAAAAATGAAATTTTCCCCCTAACAATTTATTGAAAATATTTATCCCCAAGAAGACGGCCCCGCTTGCTTCACGAACGCAGTCGGCTTCCCCAGCCCCAGGATTCGAACTGACTTCTTGTTCTCCACAATTTGAGTTGTAGGAAAAAGTCTCCGTGTCATTAACGAGAACTCTTTCGATCCATGACTCACTTCGGGAAGAGTGCACGTCCGAAGATAAGACCCCAAAAATAAACCCTGTAGTGAAAAGGGCGGACTGCTCTACATTCAGCCACACCACAGTGACCCCCGAAGCCATCTTCTTCTAGTTGTGGGAACGACATAATCTAATTAATAAACAAACCACCAAATTTGCCTCTCGAATTGCTACCAAATGTTATGCTAAATTAAGCAAGTGACATAAACATGTGAGTTCACTTGGTTGAGCTAAGTTGATAGTTGATATTAAAATACTAATTAGTAAATTAGTTGATTGAAACAGCTAATTAAACATTAATTTACCAATATAAACATGATTGAAAGATATTAAAAAAATTATATTTATAAAATTTAAGACATATAAAAAAATAATAATAAGTAAATTTAGAATCATAAACAAGACTTCTTAAAAATATAAATAATGACACCAAAATAATTATATCGATAAATAAAAAAATTCTCATGTATAAAAATAATCTTTATGTAGAATTATAATATAATATGTGAATATATCAAAATTAGTATTTTATAAATTTAGGATATAAATAAAAGACTTCGTAAAAAATAAAAAATAAAAATAAAATATATATATATATATATATATATATATATATATATATATATATATATATATATATAATGACTCCAAAATAATTATTTTGATAAATAAATATTTCATTATGTCAGAACTATAAAATAACATGTACGATATAAAAATAATTTTTATAAAGGAAAAGGATATAAATGAAATTTTCTTCAATCAACTATCAACCAACTGATTAGAAAACATTACGAATTGAAACATAAATTTTTTACCAAACAATATAAAAAAACTAATTAGGGGTGAATAAGTTATCAACTCATACGAAACTTTCATCTAAGTATCCCCATAATCATATCATCCAAAAGAGACATGTAAATTTTGCAAGATGCGGCATCTTTGTCTTCTCAAGTTGGAAATAAACGACAATTAAAGTCCTGCTTGGTTATTTTTTTTTTTTAAAGTGCTCATAGCTTATTCTGCTTTTTTAGACTGTTTGGTAAGAATTAAAAATAAGTTCATGATAGTTTATTCTGCCCAATAAACTCCAGTTTAGAAAATGATACGAATCGCATCTTTTTCAGCAAGCTACTACCTTATTGGTAAAAATAATTTCTTATCCTTTTATATTGTAAAAAAAAAAACTTATTTATAAACTAATATATCACCCCTATATATTAATGCAAAATCCTCCTAACCTATGTGTCTGCTTAGTATGCTTCGTTTGACAAATAAAAAATCTTGGTGCTTCGTTTGTTTATGTGTCATCCGAGCCTAATATTTACCTAATTTAATACTTTTCTTTTTATTGTATCTTACCTAATTTAATATTTTTATTATATTTTTCCTTATTCAATACTTTCTTTTGATTCTCCTAATACAAATAGAAATAAATCATATATAATTAGTAGATAAGATTTAAATTAGTTATTTTAATTAAAAAAATTATATATGAAATAACTTTAATTAATAAAAACTTTATTATGAAAATAATTAAATAAATTTTATTGATAATATAATTTAAAATAATTTTATATTTTGAGTTTCAAATATTCTATATAGGTAAAATATGAGTTATTTATAATAATCTAAGTATGTAACTAAATATTAGTAATGTATTCAATCTTAATATAAAAATATTAAATTATATACTAATAATTAATAAATATTGATTAGACACCAGTACAATGCGACACGGCTTGAGAGTATGATAACTTTTAAATATCTCAAAGTATGTAACTAATAATTATTAACGTTTATTCTAAATATTAATATATAAAATGGTTTAATAATAATAATAATTAATAAAACAGATATTAGACACGGGTTTAGAATGTGACGCCTTTTGAATTTTTGTAAATATGTAATTAAGATTTAATGAATTCAATTTAAACATCAAATACAAAATTATTTAATATTTATAATAATTAATAATAGATTAGACATGTACAAGGTACAGGTTGAGAATAATTATTTTAATTTTTTATTTTAAATTTAAATTCAATAATTATCACAGATTTTTTTTTTATATTTATCTTTTGATAAGTTTCGTATGATACAAGGGTTTTAAACAAGTATATATTAATACAAAGTCCTCCAAATCTATGTGTCAACTTCGTATGTTTTGTTTGGATAATAAAATATCTTGGTGCTTCGTTTGCTCATGTGTCATCCTAGCCTAATATATATCTAATTTAATATTTTTCTTTTACTATATCTTATCTAATTTAATATTTTTTTTATTATATTTAGCCTAACTTAATAATTTTTTTTATTATACTTTGTCTAACTCGATAATCTTTTACACTCCTAATATAAAAATTTAAATAAGTCATATATAATTAATAGAAAAAAAATCTAGATTAATTATTTTAATTAAAAGATAAATCACATATGAAATAATTTTAATTACAAAAAAACTATATATGAAATTAAATAATAAATTGTATTTATAATAAAAGTTGAAATAATTTAATCTTGAAATTTTAAATATTATGTATAGGTAAATTATGATATATTTTCAATAATTGGTGTATGTAACTAAATATTAGTAACAAACTCAATCTAAATATAAGAAAATAAAATTATATAACAATAATTAATTAATATTTATTAGACAATGGCACAATGTAAGAAGACTTGAGACTTGACACCTCCTGAATTTCTCAAAGTATGTAACTATAATTACTAAAAAATTAAATTAAACAAAAGTATAAAACGAGTTAATAATAATTAATTAATATATATTAGAGACGGGTTGAAAATGTGACATATTTTGAATTTTCATAAGTATACAAATATAATTATTAATGAATTTAATTTGAACATTAAAATATAATATTAATCAATAATTATAATAATTGATAAATTGAACAGGACACGGGTTGAGATACACATCCTTTCAATTTTTTATTTTAAATTTAAAACTTTATAATTTTCACAAATATTCTTTATATTTAGTTTTTTATAAATTCCGTGTAATACACGGGTGTTAAACTAGTTACTTTATATTTTACAAAATATTTGCATTAGTTCTAAGTAAAGTTTTATTTATAATTATAATTTTTTTTTATTTTTATGTATTTGTCTTATTTCTTTAAAAAAAAATCTTTTGGGAAGTCTTATTAATTATTATAATTTTATTTTTATATTTTTCTTAATTTTTATGTATAATATTTTATGTTTTTCAATTATTTCTATATTGGTAAATTAATCTTTAATCAGCTACTTTAGTCAATTAATTTACCAAGTAATATTTTTAATATCAACTGTTTAAATCAACTCAATGATCAAGTCTAATATAATCTCACGACTAGATATTTTATAAGACTAGATATTTTATAAGTGTTTCTAATGGTTAACATTTATAAAAAAACCATTAATAAAAAGCAGGTGTATACTATGGTTAGGCAAAGAGAACCTAGAATGTTGCATCACTTCTTGGAGAAATTTTATCACGCTTTCTTTTTCATCTCTAAGTAGTGAAATAAGAACATATTGTAGATTTTTCTTTCACAATAAATAACACGCATAATATAAAGCAAAACAAAAATAATATACATCAAATATAAACAAGAAAAAATAACCAAAGTTCAAACAGTCTCAGGAAAAACAACTTTTTTTTCCATATTAGTCATGGTAAATGTTTATCTCCAGATTATATTATATAACTATTAATTAATTAATTAATTAATTTAATTAGATATAAACAAATTCCATATAGTCGAAACAAGTTATATTTTGTTCCAAAACAATTTTTTATGCTCTCATAATGTTCATATACCTGAATAATCGTATGTAATTTCTGTAACACACATTTGAGTCACTATTTTATTTTATAATTTTGAGAAAGGACCTTTTTAGCCACTGCATCAATCAGTACATGATGTTGCACATGTTGGCTCAAAAGGAATTGTTTGGGTATATAATCACAATTTTTCACAATAAGAAAATAAAGAGTACCAAAGAGAACTTGAGATAATGGTATTAGAATGAGTTCAACTAATCAAGTACACCGGTGAAATTGCAAGTCCTGTTTTATATGTAAAAAATAAAATGTTTTATCCATTGTGTTTGTAGTAAATGTATAAATTCTCAAGGGCAGTTGAGAGAGTTTTTAACTTCAACCATGCCTTTTTAGTTCAATCACAGATAGCTTTTCAAAACAATTCATTCATCAAATTCGTGCCAACTTCAGACACTATGAACGATCTTCGGCCTCAAGCGTCAATCTGACACCTTCTGTGTAAGAAGTTGGAGAAATACCTGTTGTCTGAATCAGCTTTGTGATATCCATGGAAATATCAGACGGGGACTTGACTCCACGATCAACCTAAATAATAAATATACGAAAAATCAAGTTTTTTTAGCTATAAAGCTAAATGCAGATAGTGTTGGGAGAAAGGAAAAAGGAAAAGACAAGGGAGTTCAATTCTTGGATTCACACAGCTCAAATGTCTTGTTAAAACTGTGGAGCTGGAATTTTCCATATATCGATTTAGGGAATAATTACAAAAACCACCCATGAGGTTTAGTTTAATTACAAGAAGTTCAATTATCTTTTAACATTACAAATACCACTGTATAGGTGTAATTTGCAAAACAGAAACATATGTCAAGTTTGTGTGTATATATATATATATATATCTTGTGTGTGTGTAAATTAGCCTAAACCTCATGGTTAGCATTTGAAAATTCTATGAAGAAGTTTGTTTCTATTTTCATTTTTCTTTTTCTCGGGGGTAATAATGACCAATGCTTAATGAATATCTAGGCAAATGTCTATTTCTAGAAACATACTGATGATGCAGATACTGGTTTGATCAACGAGGCATTATAACCTCTAACATGTGCAACAGCCTCAGCCATTTGAACCCGTGATACCCTATCTGGCCCGCCAACATTTAGAACAAATTGCATTTGCTTAGACTCTGCAAAAACATGAATAACTATAAATAGTTACGTTTACGGATTAAGTCGTAACCTAAAGAACATTAAGAAAGGTTTTGTATATTATATCAATTTGAGGGAAACTGTCAGCTATGATCCCTAAAACATTTTTACATTATCTGTAGAGCAATAGACAAAAACTAATGATGTAGCTAGCACTTGCATGCAGAAGCCTCTAACCCGAGATCCATTGGTTAGTCAATATTTGTATTACGGCAACAAGATCCTTTACAAAGACAGGACAACGAAACTCATCGTGAAAGAAATCCAATGCCTCTCCCTTAGCGAGTACGCTATCCATCCACTGCAAAGAATATGAAGTATATGTAAATAACTTGAGGCCCACTAGCCAGCCTAACCGTTGGACATGTCCCCTAAAACTAAATGTTAAAGTAAAACATAATGATAATAAATAGGAAACCTTAAAAGAACAAGGGCAATGATACAAGAGTTGGCCAAGTATGAAAAGCCCAATTCTACTATTTGACGGTCCATAACAGTATTTACGTAGGATAAAAGTAGATAATATGATATGACCTCTGCAAAACACAGGTCAAGAAAATGTAAACTCTAGATAAAAGTGGATAATAAGACGCCCACATCCAGATAAATTAACAATTAAAACGCAATGGACTTAAGTACAAGACAGTATAGAAGCACACGTAGCTAGTAGCTACTACCTGTATTGGAAGTGATTTTTGAACAGGAGAGATCGTTTGAGGTCCATATATTATACTGCTTCTCAACATTGCAAAGTTTTCGCAGTTTGCAGATATATAACGCTCTGCTTCAACTTTAGATTTCCCATAAACATTCACTGGAACAGTCTCATCCTCTTCCTTGTAAAAGGATTTGGTCCCTTCGTAAACTGCAGAAAATCCAATCCATTTTCAAGATAGGGACTGAAGAATATGAAACATCATATTCGTCTCTGTTTTATTTTTATTTATTATTTTTTTATTTTTTGTTCTGTTCCTTTCTGCTGTGAGTCTAAGAGAAGGGCTCTGTAAAGAATATCGAATTTGAGGAGTTCCAAATAAGAGCAAAATGCATGTAAATAAGAGGAGTTCCAAATAAGAGCAAAATGCATGTAAATAAGCGATGAGAAGAACACATTCGCAAAATACAAAGCAGCAAAATGAGCATAAGAACTTCAAAGTACCATCATTGACATGGTAATGCCTTGAAGATAGAGTTTAAACCATATAGTACAAAAGTCGGAAAAATGCAACTAACCTTGATCAGTTGACAAATGAATCATAAGAGTGCCCTCTCCAAAGCTTGATAACCATTTCACAAGAGAAGTGGGTACATTTATAGACATGGCAGCTTCTGAATCCATCTCGCACACGCGAGGGACAGAAAGAGCAGCACAGTTTATCACCACATCTGGCTGAAACCAAATACAAAGTTAAAAAGCATTCAAACGTTCTTCAACAAATTTTGACGCCCATCAACTATCTTATATAGTGAATAAATCACATATAGAAAACCTCGAATACCTAAATACAGACATAACTGAATCAAATTTATGAAACATATGAAAAATGGCACCATTTTGATAGCACAAAACAAGCAAAGGCAACTAAAATATGCTAACTGTCTCCAGTTTACCACCGTAAATTGAAAATTTAAACTAAACGAGAAGAAATAACTATAATATAAAGATATAACTCACATATAGAAACCTAAAATCACCTAAATTAAAAATAACTAATATACTACTATGAAGAGGTTAAACACATGGGAATAGCACCAATTTGATGTCACGAGACAAGCTTAAGTAACTCAAAATTGAAAAATAAGCTAAACGAGGACCTATACAGGCAATATCTCATATGTAGAAACCCTAAAATCACCTAAAATCGAACCGATTGGATCGCGCGAAACAAGCAAAGTAACTCAAAGCCGCAGTTTATTGAAAATTTGAAAAATTAAAGATAAAGAAAAAGAAACGCACAAATCAGTTCATTGTTCTCGAACCTGGCCGAATGCATCGGAGATTGCAGTGAGGCCATCGCCGGAGCTCAAATCGACGCGAAAAGGGAGAGCGTGGGGAATGGCATTGAGCAGCGCCTGAGGAGGAGGATTTGAACGGTGCGTGAATGCGAGAGCTATTGGAAATTTCGCCTCTAAATTATCGGCGAAAGATCGTAAGAGGTGCTGGCCCAAGTAGCCGGTGCCACCTACTATCAGCACTCGCTTCTTGCTCATATTTTAGAGAGAGAGAGAGAGCTGTTTCTGACTTTCAACATCTCAACGTCGTTTTAATTTTATGGATTTCCATGCGAATGGACCGAATGGCGCCTATGATTGTATAGGGCCTTAACTCGGGGATCAGAAGCCCAATAAAATTTATCCAATAATTTATGGAATATATATACAAAAGGGACTTTTACGATATTTTCACGGCTTCATTTTACAGATACAATTAGATCAATTTTAGTCTTTTTATATTAAAAAATCAATGACTATAAATACAGGGGAAGGGTGGTATGGTGCCTTTTAGGCACCGTAGTCATTTCTGATGTACACTTTATTATTATTATTATAAAATCATTTTTTTTATTTTTTTTTATTTCTTTTATCGGGTATAGACGCTTATTACCTCCCCTCTATGCCTTGCGGTAATGATTCTTTTGGCATTACAACCTTTACCACAATGATGCTGTTCATAAATTAAATTATTTCGTGGATTGGATTTCACTTGACTGTCTACGGTTCCATTGCAGTGTGCTCGGGTAGAAGTTTGGGGTGGGTGGGCAATTTATTAGGTGCAACTGGTGCACCCTGTAATAACTTATTATCATTCAGTTATACGTGATGATATATGATTGTTATACGTGATGATAATATATGATAGTTATATGTGATGATATGTGACAAAGATTTAGAGTTTAGAGTTTAGCTTTCCATTTTAGGGTTTAATATTTCATTTTAATTTTTTTTTTTTTAATTTTCCATTTTAGAGTCCGACTAAAATCTATCATTCTACCAGTTATATGTGATGCTATGTGTTAGTTATATGTAATGATATGTGTCCGTTATATGTGATGATATAAGATAGAAATTTAGAATTTAGAGTTTAATATTCAATTTCGGGGTTTAATTTTTCATTTTAGGGATTAATTTTTCATTTTTAGGGCTTAATTTTTTGTTTTAGGTTTATTTTTTTAAATTTTAGGAATTTAGATTTTAGATTTAGAATTTCAATTATTTGTGATGATATGTATCAGTTATATTTGATGATATATACTAGTTATATGTGACGATATATGTCAGTTATATGCGATAATAAATTAAATTACAGGGTGCACCTTGCAAAGTGCACCTGGGTCCATGTTATACTCTCTCGGGTGGGTGGGATCAGAGTATCTCCAATACAACAATATTAAAAAGACAAAAATATAATCACATGAAAAACTAAATACTTGACATTAACAAGAGTAAGAGCATATCCGATGCATGATTGTCAATTATACTTATATTGCAAAAGATATTAATATTATTAAAAAAAAAACTTCTTAAATACACCAATATTAATGCGATATACTTATATTGCAAAAGATATTACGGTTAGGTTACGGTTAACCAAATCGTTAATCTTAACCGCCGCGGTTAACTGCCGGTTTACCTTTTTTTTTT
>BMAC01000117.1:134393-191481 GCA_014905375.1 Phtheirospermum japonicum
CGCTATCGGTGGCAAATTTTTTCATGTTAGATGCGTTTGTCATATTTTGAATTTATGTGTTTAAGATGGTTTAACTCTTTTTAAAACTTTATTTTTTTATATTTTTTTTCCCCAAAAAAAAAAAAAAAGTTCGACTGCACGCAGTCGATCGACTGAATGATCGACTGCATTTTCAAAATCAAAACTCTATGTCCTTCAGTCGATCCCGCAGTCGATCGACTGCTTTAAAAAAAAAAACGGCGGTTAACCACCGATTTTCCGGTTAACCGCCTGTTCGGTTAATCGGTTTAACCGTAACCCTTAACCGGTTCTCAATCGGTTAGGTTACGGTTAACCAAAAATCGGTTAAATTAACCGCCGATTAATTAACCGGCCGATTTTAACCGTTTGTGCACGTCTGCTAGAAGTAATTCAAAGCATTATTTAAATCAAGAAAACTACGTTTGGCACGTTCCTCTCACATTGCAAAAGTTGTTTCACATTTTAGTATAAGAGCACATTCGCCAAAACAAGCCCTTCAAAAATCTAATAATATATCATTTTCTTACTAGAAATACTATTAAAAGGCTACGGTAAAGTGAATGTACTGTAAAATTTTCCCCACAGAATTAGTTTTGGACTTACTAGATAAAAAAAACAAAAAAAAACTGTAAAACTCAAGACTCATGTACACTATTAAAACAAAGCTCCGACAGAATGGCTTCTAAGTTGGATCTAAATCTTATCGGACTCATTGTCATCCTTTACAAATCCTCTTATTACACAACAAACATAAGCCATATGGGCCGCTTTTGTTTTCAAATTTCCTAAGAGAGAAAAACAAGTTGCATCAACATCAAGAGATCAGAAATATATCATACTAATATTCATAGCTGCATCAGTAACTTGTACTCCAACTCTACAAGCAAACTCAACAAATGCAAAGAAATTCAAAGGGACTTTACAGTACATGCACTTCGAACTATAACAATGTACTGGAAAATCTACACCTGCTTTTGTATCTTCAGAATTCGTGTATTTACAAACACAACGCGTTTTTTTTTTCTTCCCCTTTTCAATTCTTTCAGTCTTCTTTTCAGACATCACAATGGAGCAACATCTCATACATTCTCTACGCTTGGTCCAACAGAGGCCTGGTTATTCTCGATGAGAAACTCAAGTTTCTGGTTAAAAAGCCAAAAAGAAAAAAGGTCAAACTAACCAAGCTAAAGATATCATTCGCACCGTGCTCATAGCACTATATATGAAGAACACAATGTATATATACTTATATAGTGCCCAATCAAAAGACAAAAACATTTTATATATTAAAAAAAAATGTATTTGATATATCCGGGAAAAAATAAAAATAAAATAAAATTAGAAGGTTCAAGAGTAAAGAGATTACCTTCACTGACTTGTTAACTTCTTCAAGTTTGTGGAGCATAAAATCTGTAGGTATGATACCTTTGGGTTCCTTCGAAATATGATGAGGAGATACCATGGTCTGCAAGATAAAATAAATAATAATGCAATTGAGAATTCACCATTAAAAGGATAAATTACGAAACCATACTCCTGAGGTTTAGCCTAATTATATAAAAAAAAAAAAAAAAAAACAAAAACAACAACAACAACAAAAAAAACAGTAATCTTTCAAATTTAAAACTGCCTCCCGGGGGTTGTATTTATTTAACAGTATCCCCCTAATTGAGGGTGCAATCTGTCAACCAGAAATAAAAAATATGAAGGATTCATTTGTAATTTTGGAAGTTACCTCTTTCTTTCTTTTTTCTATTTTTTTTAATTAGACTAAACCTCAAGGGTTTCAAATTTCAATCAACTTGAGCCAGCTTAAGAATGATTTTGTGAACTTCAAACAAGGACACGATTTATTATATACCTTCCAGCCTTTAGATGGTGTCGGTGATCTCAACACTGCTGGACCCAAAGTCAAAGATTCTATACGGTACGTGCTTTCACCTCCAGCAATTTGAACATCATCATGATTCCAGCTTCTCCCAGCATCTTGTGTAATAGCCTTTGAAGCCTGTGTTACTAAAACCTGCATGTTCACGATCTCTTTAAAAAGGGATAAAAATATTACCCGTGTTTTAGCATAATTACCAATAAAAAAAAAAAATTAAAAAAAAATCCCACCTATCATTTAGAGTTACAAAATTCCCCCAAAAGTATTACAATTATTTTACAAATTACCCTGTCAACGTGGTACCATTTTTAAAATTGAAACAATTGTAAATTTGAAAAATAATTGTACTTTTATTTTTTTCTCAAGAGCAGTATTTTTTATTATCCCTCTTTCAAAATTAAACCATTAAATAAATGTAACACTGTAAGATAAAAAATTACCTTCCTCAGAAGTTTGGGGTTACTAACCCCTTGAACCTGTAATTCGTCAACAGGCGCTGCTTTACCATGTGCAATACTTTCAACTCTGAAGGTATGTAATCCATACACTGACTGCAAACAACCTGCACGTGTGTGTATATATATACACAAAAACTTTATTGCTCACACAGGAGAAGAGAAATTGAGCCCAAGGAAGCAAGAAAAGTAAACAAAACTATAGGGATGAGCATAACAGACGCTTTGGTGATTTGAAATATGCAAATGTATAGTTTAAAAAAAGAAGTATGGAAATAAAAATACAAAATATGCAAAATGCCTCACATTAAATAATCGTCTGTTGAATTATGAATGTAAATGATATATATATATATAGATATACAAAAGAAAAAAAAAAGGTGACATATCAACACCGAGCGAGTTAATAATTAGTTACTAAATCCTAGAGCAACTTAGAATAAAAGAGGCATACTCCTCCAGTCAGGCAGCCTAACCTAAACGTTAGGCAGGTTCTCCTAAACTAAATTTCAAAATAAAAAAATTTAAGAAAATACCAAAAGAATTGAAAACCTTAAAAAAAAACTTAAATAATTAAAATAAAAAAGAAACCTACAAAAATGAAAACACACACTAAAAACCCTGAGAAAAAATAACTAAATAAAAAACTAAAAAAAAGAACCCTAAAAAGCTAAAAATAAATACTAAAAAACTAAAACTTTGGCCCTGCCTAACGGGGTGTACACAAGTTTTTGTCAGAATAAAATGCGCAGCAAGCATTGTTTTATACCTTGTTCTGTTATAATATCTATTATCAGGGACAGTGGTACACGCTTCTCGATTTTTGTTCCTCCGCAGAAGGGTATAAATGAAGGTCTCGAGACCTAAAAGATAAAATAATAATAATAATAATAATAAAATTAAAAAATGCAGATTAGCTCAGGATTAGGGGATTTCTCAATCCAAAGTGCACAAAGTCAAACTTAAATAACAAACACCTTGTACACGATTTCTTCTGATGTAACATAGAATTTACGTGATGCAATATCTTTCTGAAGCACGTATCTTCTAAAGGGCAAATAAAGCAGCATAATTATCCCGACACCCCATGCTAAAACGAGTAGAAGAGATATCGAGAGCCATATAATCGTATCGTACTGAACATTTCTGGACGCAAGTTCCTCAAATGAAGCTGTATATAGCACTTGTGAAGGATCGTCGGCTTCTTCATCGGCATCTAGCTCAGAAATGGGATCGGAAAGCAACAAGTTCTTTGCGGACCCAAGCTTTGGCAGCCCATCAGCATGACCCATCAGCATTTTATGAGCTGAAGCCCAACACCATGCAAATTTAAATAAAGAACACAATTATGATTCTATCTTTCAAGAAATAAGAACACATAAACACTTAATCAATTCAAAAAACATTAAATAAATAGTGAAAAAAGATTCTACTGTTCCTTTGATTGGCTGATAACAATTATCTGGAAAACAAATTATAATAAAAATAGTAATAATTAAAACACACACACACACACACACGCACACACACACCTAAATAACCAGATTTGAGCTTGGCAAACACTATAATAAATAAATAATTCTACGCAGCTTTTAATGCACAGATGACAGCGGCAACCTTATAATTTTCTATAATACAAACAAATAATGTATCACTCTAAATCAAAATTCTCAGCCGAAAAATATCACATTAGTAGAGTGACATCCATTTTTGATGTCTTCAGATAATAAACAGAGCAAGATAATCCAATCGGAAAAAATAACAAATAAATTAAATAAATAATACAGTCTTGAGACACTTTCACCTGAAATTTTACACCCTAGCTAGGGCTAAACGGAAATGTTAAGGATGAATTAGGGTTTGAATGAGATTATAATCTAACTCACCGTTTGTTCGTCAGTCGATTCAGGTTGTATTTGCTCCAGAAAATCTGAATAATTTTCTTTTTCTCTATCTCAATTAGCTGATAATTATGTTGGGCAAAATCAGAACTGCGAATGGGCCGTTAAATGGATTGGGTCGAGTTGGAACGACTAGTGTGGGGCTAACATAATAGAGACTAGTGGGCTTTTTTAATATGGGTCAATCTTCTCGTGTGTTTCGATTAATAAAATTTAAAATTACGTTCGTCTCTTGATAAACTGATGTAAGGCTAAATTGTCAAATCATTTTCCAAATGAAGGATCATTTTGTAAATTAGTTTTATATCCAAATTATGATATGAATATATTAAAGTACAAAAATTAATAAAAATATATAATAATAATAATAATATTGACAACACTCTTGTTAGGCCGAATTAACGGATCATCCGTTGTCAAAATTTCACATCAATACATTATAGTGCAAAAACCAATACATTATAATAAAAAATCAATACATATACAGTACAAAAACCATTATAATAAAAAATCAATACATCATGGTACAAAATATTACATTACAAAAACCAATATATCATAGCACGTGTTAGAGATTTATGAAAAACTAATACTTTACAGTAGAAAGCCAATACATCACAGTACAAAAACTAATACATTAGATGGTCTAACAGGTCATGACCCGTTAATCTGGCCTAACACAAGTGTTTGCCTAATAATAATAATTGAATTGGGGTAGCAGGTGGCTGCCGCCGGCCGCTTTTTCAGACACCGAATTTTTTTCCTAAAATCGGAAAATATTTTTCGATTGCCGGAATTTTTTTCGCCGAGAAAATGTATTACTGTATGTCTGAATTTCTTACCATATATCCATGAAGTTAGTGTAGTTTTTTTTTTCAAACCAGATAAATCTCTTACTACTATATGTCTGCATTTCTTACTATATGTCAAAATATTTCTTACTTAATGTCAAAAATCATTTCCGATTACCGAAAATATTTATTACTACATGTTCGAATTTCTTACTATATGTACAAAAATATTTCTGGTCACCGAAAATATTTCTTACTATATGTCCGAATTTCTTATTATATGTACACAAGTTTCTTATTTAATGTCCAAAAATTCATACTTGATGACAAAATATTTTACTTGATTGCAAAAGTTTCTTACTTGATGTGCAAATGTTGTTATATATATTTTTACTTATTATACACTTTTTTTCGCTCCAAAAAAAAAAGAAAATTATTATTATGTATTCTTATTTAATACAACTATATATTACTTTATAGTGAATCTTGAACTTTATGCTCAAAAAGGTAATAAAGTAAGAAAGTTTGTTATTTTATGTTCGAGAAAGTAAGAAAAATTCTTATTTTATAGTGAAATTTCTTACTTTATTTCAAAAAAAAAAAAAAGACATTCTTAATTTATATTCAAAAAAGTAAGAAAAATTCATACTTTATAGTGAGAACTTCATACTTTATGTATGGAAAAGTAAGAAAATTTCTTACTTTATAGTGAGACTTCATACTTTATGTTTGATGAGTAAAAAAAAAAAACTTGACGGAAAATTTTCCGGCGGCGGTAACCGGAAAAATCTCTGATGGCGGCGGCGGGTGGACTGGTGCGGGTGGTCGGCGGGAGGTGGAATGGAGTAGTGGTGGTGGTGTGTTGGTTATTGATATTGTTTTTAATAGGGGTAACCTAGTAATTATATATTTATGGTTGGATTATTTGACATTGTATAATTAGTTAGAGTTTAAATTATACTATTTAATATATTTGACAACTTTATATATTTGACAATTGCCTCTTGATTTAAATTATATTATTTAATATTGGAATCGAAATCCACACTTTCATATATAAAGTTGGTGTGCAAGCTTTTGGGGACGACATGTGTTGTGTTTGGATTGACCCATATTTATTCCTTATTTCCAAAAAAATATTGGCATATTCGTTGTTTAATCAGTGAGATTTTTTTTATATTTCTGATTGATCCACTCCCAAAACGTTCTGGACTATTCAGACACAAGAGAGATTTTTCTTTGGCCTTCTCAATTTTCTCCTCCTCTCACTTCCGATTTTTCTTCTTCTTTATTTTGGATTTCTGTCAACAAATTCTTGACACCATAAACTAAAGGTGAATATCTTACTTTGACCTCGATTTTTCTTAAGCTTCTTATTTCTGATTATTCTTTTCCTTTACTTTTTGATTAATTGACATAAAAAAGATTAATGTGATTTTATTCGTCTACTAAAAGTGAATCATTACCATTTATTCTTATTATTATTTGTACAATGAAGTTCCTGTGAAAAATTAAACTAATAGAAACATGTTTAAGAGAATAACAAACCTAATTCAAAATCTAATTTGCTAATTATTAGTTCAATTTCTTTTGGACAAGTTAAGGAAAGCTCAAAATCTTCTTCTTATCTCCATTTTCTTCTTATTATTATTTTTCTTCTGCTTTTTGTATAAATCTTAGCCTTTTTTTTAATAGGTAGAACCCAAGATTAGAAGAGATTGTACTTTTTGGCGCTCTCGCGGTTTGATTTTCATTACATTCTTTGATTTTCCTATCTAAATTTCTGGTATCTTGAGGCCAAAAATTGAATTGGTAGGGGTTCAATTCATTTATGATCTTTCATGTTTTCTTCTTATTCTTCTTTTCGCTTTTTTCATTTGTTTTTTCTCTTAATTCTTCTCATGTTTTAGAGTTTTTCCCTCCTTCACATACTCCGATTCGTGATCTTTTTCTCATTTGCTTCAGGTGTTGATTATTATTTGGGGTATTCAGATCTATGGCAATGGGTAAAGAAGAATAGGAAAATGTTGATGAGATATTTAATTTCTTTTTCTTTTTTTCCCTTTTAATTATTATTTGGTACTTAGATAAGGACTTGCTTGGTTTAACATCAACGTAACATATAGATATATAGTTTTTTTGAGGTACATAATATAGAAGATTGTTGTAATTAATCAGATTGGTGAATCTTGACTTTAGGAAGTCGTGGGATTTGAAGGTTAGATGAACTGTAAGGATTAATGGTTGAGGAAAAATATAATAATTTTTTCTAATTATTTTCTCAACATTAAGATTTATTGATTTGCAACTAAAGTAGCTTTTTGTAACTTCATTGTAATCTACCTCTTGCTTATACCTAAAATTGTTCGAGTTTTATGTATATATTGAGTTTTAAATCTAATGGGTTTGCCTATCATACTTTCATTGGCTTACTTGGAGGTAAGTTTAACTTTGGATAATATTAAGTTGTTAGTTTGTAATTTTTTTCTCGCTTGAGCTTAAGACTCATTTGCTTTGATTTATGCTGCAGGCTGGTATATTTTACTATGCTTTTACATTTCATTGATTTCATTTTTCGCTATTTTCTAATAGATTGATTTCTTTAGTTTTTTTTTTTACTTAGTGCACTCTTTTTTTTTTCCTCCTCATTTTGCAGGTCAGATGATCATCTTGTAAGAAAGGTGAGAGTTAATATCTAAGTTTAATATATTGTTGCATTTAACCATGTCATACTTAATGCAATCAGTTTCACGCCTTATGATCTGATGATTCAATAATTATGTGATATTTCTTAACTGTTTCTGATATATGAATCAAAAAAGAAATGTAATTTTGCAATGAATCTTATTGATGTGGAACCTCACACTCAAAGGTTAATAGATTGAACGTGTAATATAATTAAAAAATTGAAGAGATTGCACATATACAAAAGCCGACTATCTCTTCTGAAACACAAGTTGTCATGGTCATTCTACTGACTCTAGAAAATATCATAAAGAGCATTATAATCAAATTTAATGAATCTATTATCAAAGAGCAAAGAGTGATTTAAGCAACTGGTATTCACAAATCCTGATCAGTTGGTCTTTCACGTAAAATAACTTATGTGGTCTTCTTTTGCTGTTGCTGTTGCTTTCTGATTTTTATGTGTATTTTCTACCAAGGTGGACAGAGCTAAAGAAAACCTCTAATGTTTTTACCAATGTGCAAATAAAGAAAACCTAAAATGGAAGGTTTTACACAAAGAAATTGAAGGTTGATGACACTACTTCTTATTCCTCTTTTTTCCTTTGATTTTTTGATTTTTTTTTCTTATTATTTTTTCACACTTTTTTCTTTGTTTTCGGTATGATTTCTTTGTGTGTTTTATATTTCTTGGAATGATTTCATTATTCTCCTGAGTACATTTTGATTTTGATTTTGATTTTCGCCTCTCATTTGTTTGCAGGTTGGTGTAGTTGTTTACTCAGTTGTAACGAGTAGTAATCTTCTTAATCTTTGTTTTTTAAGTTTTATTTAATAGAAAATCTAAACTTAAGATAACTTTTGTATGTATGAATTTTGTGTGATTTCTTAATTTGTGGAATGATTTAAATCAGATGGAGGACTTGGAGAGCACAACTGGGATCATGTTGTGTGCATTTCGATTTCGATTATTGCCTCTCTCATTTTTCTTTATTACAAGTTGGTGTAGTTGTTTTCTCATTTGGTCCTTTGTTCCATGTAGCTACTCTCTTCTTATTTCCTTTTTAAAATTGTTATTCCTTTGAAAATCATAATATAAAAATGATTTTTTATGTGTTTTTTAAAATTTTGGAATGATTTTTATTTTTCAAAGCATTTTGATTTCAAGTTTTCTCTTTCTCACTTTAATTTATTTTTTGTAGGTGGTTAGTGTTTTTGCTCATTTTTTCCAGGTAGCTCTTCTTTTCTTTTTATTTTTCATTTATTTTTTTAGGTTTGTTTATGACATTTGAATAATTAAAAAACTGAATATATAAAATCGCCAAGACTTTAGCTATCAGCGAATAGTTGAATTTGCAAAGGGTTGTAGCCTTAGAGTTGGTGTCATAATCCTCTTAAGGTCCAAAATGTTGAATAGTGTTATGTAGGAAGACATGGCAATATGGTGGCACATGGAAAACATTACCCTTAGATTTTATCTAATTACAAAAAAGGCATCCATTTATCTTCCAATGTTGGAAAATACCCCCTTTAAGCATTACATATATCTTCTTAATTTATATCTTATTTTGTATAAATACAACTTCGTCTCTTCGTAGGGGCGGTTGTGTAAAATAACAATGAAAGTGAAAGAGATATTTGTCATTTTAACTTTTTTGTAATTATGCTACACCTTAAGGGTTAGATTGACCTTACTGTTTTTTAATTTATTTTCTTAAAAGATAATATCTTCAGATCAGGACAACTGTGTGTAATGGGAAATATGGATGCATATGTGATAAATGTACCACAACGTTGTAGTGAAGTAGATCTGAATATGTCTAAGAGAATCAATATGTTAATCAACACTAGTAAAGTAAAATCACTAAAATTGGTTTGTTTCACATCCTTAAGCTATCCAGATAACATATTGTGGGAATGGTTAATTACAGAAGTTACCCCCGTGGTTGTCTAATTACCAAAAAAAAAACTTATCTTTTATTATTACAAATTATTATATTTTTTTCATTTATGGATTATTGTGTGAGGAATATTATCATATCCAACGAAGATGTCCATTTGAGTATGACAGAAACTTTTACGCTTGGATATCTCAGCATCAAATTGGTTCTTCCTACAATTATATCTAACAAATAAAATTTTGATAGATCAAATTATATTAAGGTTCAGAAAAAAAAATTGTATAAGAAACTAATACAATGTGTGTTCAAGAGTTACATGCTATGTAGATCTAAATACAATGTTAATGTATTTGAAATTTATGTTGGGTGAAATTACGGTGCAAGTTCTCATTGCTATTTTTTTTTGTGTCGCTTCTTTTGAGTGCATTTTCACTTTTGACTTTATGATTTTTAAGAAAGTGTTCTTCTCTTATTCCTTAGTGATGATATGTTTTTTGGTCTCTTAATGTATTCATGCCTATTTTCACTTTACCTGGATGTCCATTTCTATTTTCATTTTACCGGAATGTGAAATTACTCATATTTACTTAAGAATAATATGTGTTGATTATTTAATGTATTTTATCATCATTTGAGAGTTCAATAATAATATTTATTCTCAATTTTATAATACTGAGTTCTTTATTTCTCTAAATTTAATTATATTTATTTTGTTTTTTCAAGTAGGCTGATAAAATATGGATAGTAGGACTTTGACAAGAAATGTGAGAATTATAATATCTTAATTCATAACTATGTATATTTTGATAGTACCCAGAACTTACAAGATAAAATTAAAAAAGTACAACAGGAGTCTTCAACTCCTTTCATCGTTGACGATAGAAACTCCTCTCATACCCTTCACCTTATGAGTATCGCTTCTAGACAATCTTGGGCGGATATTGCTGAAGAGGAAGATTCTACTCCTATACGCATTTCTTCAAAGAGTTCCCTTAAGCGGGGATTTCTTGTGAAGTGTTAGTATATTTTTTTTCGCATTTTATTGTTTTGTTATGTTTTCAGACTCTTTTCTTCTTTTTTAATAAGAACACCACAATCTATTTTTTTTAAAAAAAACTATGTATATTTTGATTGCTATTGATTATATCAATGTGATATTAAATGATTTTGTAATGTTTCATAAAATTATCAAATTATGATTGCTTGAGTTTTATATCTTGAGTGATTTTGGTAAACGTGTGGCAAAAGTAAATATATATATATATTTTTGCAATGGCTCATGTTTATTATTCAACCCGCAGCAAAGCGCGGGTCGAATTCTTGCTATATAGGAAAGTTGGGGAGGATATGCAAGAGGCTGACAAATGGCATCATGTGATTGGTTTGTATTTCTCTATTTTGCCATTTTTTTCTATTTTCTGCCTCAATCTTAGTCTTGGGCTCAGTTCACTAGATTTCTTCATCAGAAGTATGTGGGTCATTACAAACCACATTTTATTAGATTTTTTCCACTTTCTTCTGCAATGTTCTTAAATGAGAAGAAGAGCTCGAAATCCACCTTTTTATCGGATCTTTTCCCCTCCTTCGTCTCTTCCTAATTGATGGATTTTATCGGAATGTTCTTAAATCAAGGTGAAGAAAAGTGAAGAAACAAATGGTCTTATTCTTCATCTTCTTATTTATTTTTCTTCTCATCCAATTTCTGTATAATTTATGGATTTTTTTGTTAGCCAGGTTGAATTGTTGAAGAAAGGTTGAGAAAACCCAACGACATAAGGGATCGGGTCATTCAAGGTTTTAAAATGATAACACACGATTCTTGATCTTCTTCTACTCTTTATCTATGTTTTGTTTTTATATTTTCAAAATTTCTCGATTTTGGTTTTTAATTTTCACATACAAGGTTCATGGTTCTTTATCTTCTTATTCCTCTCTATTTACTTTGTTTTTATTTTCTATTTTTCTCTTTATTATTTAAAGTTACGAAAGTTGGAAACCCATGAATGAAGGAACGCAAGGAGATAAGCAAAGGCGGAGAAACATGGCACTGTAAGGCAATTCTTGCAGAGTTTATCACTTCATCATCATCAATTGACGGTTGTAGGGATTTGGATTCACTATGTTGTGTTTTTATTTTATTTATTTGTTTTGTGCAGGCAAGAGTATTGGCTCTAAATGCATCTAATATCCTGAAAGCTGGTGGTCACTTTGTGATTTCAATTAAGGTTTGTACTCTTGATTTCTCACAATAGTAAGTAAAAACTTTTTAATTCCAATAATAGTATCAACAATAGATCAAGTGATATACAAATAAGGTACTGTGTTCTATAATTTTTATTTTGCGTGGGATTAAAATTATGCTTTACTTTAACACCTTTTTTCTTACCGAGAAGATTACGTAAATTACTTTTAAATTTCAGATTCATCTTTTCAATTTCAATAATTGGTACTAATATTTTGCTATCTCTGACTTTGAAATATAACTTTGTTGTTTTTTTGTACATGAGAAATAATAGATAGTTTAATTTATGTGACATTTTGTTTTAGCGATGTGATAAAACAAATTTATGCTTGCCTATATTCTTTTTTTTGCCTACAAGGATTGTGTGCCAAGTTTGTCAAGGCATAGGGCACAGTGCAGCCAAGTGCTGGTACAGATATGACTCAAGCTACAATGGAGTAGCACAAAGCTCCTCTGCAAACTCCTCAAGCTCCCAATATCCAGCAAATTTCAGAACACCTGCAGCTAACATTGCTCAAATTCCACCTGCACAGCTTGATAGCACCATGGATTAGTTTTGGTATCCAGATTCAGGAGCAACCAACCATGTTTGTAATGATCTCAGCAACATGAGCATTGCTTCAGAATATCATGGAGATAATAAGCTACATATGGAAAATGGAGTAGGTGAGAAAATCACCTATATTGGTAAAGCATCTCTCTTTTCTAATGGTGATCCTGCTAATTCCAGAATTTTTACCCTTAAGAAACTCTTACATGTTCCAACCATAACCAAAAATTTCCCAAGTGTCTCTGAATTTGCAAAAGACAATAATGTTTTCTTTGAATTTCACCCTGCCTTTTGTCTTGTCAAGGATCAAGCTACACAAGCCATACTCCTCAAGGGAAAGCTTAAATCTGGCCTTTACCAATTCAATCTTCAGAGTTCCAAGCCAAGTCACTCCTCCAGTCACTCCTCCAGCCTTCAAACTTTCCATCAATCAAGACTTCATCATTCTCCAACTGTTTTCAGCACTACTTTGAATAAAGAATGTGATGCTGATCTTTGGCACAAAAGATTAGGGCATCCATCTAATGATATTGTAATAAAAGTGCTGAAGTCTTGTAATGTCCCTTCAAATCAAATAAAATATATGTCTGGTGTATGTGCACCTTGTATGCTTTCCAAGTCTCACAAATTACCATATTCCTTATCTGAACACAAATACAAACCTCTTGAATTAATACACTCTGAATTATGGGGCCCTTCTCCAGTTAAATCAAGAAATGGTTTTCTATACTATGTCTCTTTTATTGACCATTCAAGCAGGTTCACATGGATATACCTACTCAAACAAAAGTCAGACACTCATCAAGCCTTTCTGCACATGAAAGCTCTTTCTGAAAACCAATTAAAATGCAAGATTAAAGCTTTACAAACAGATTGGGGTGGAGAATTCAGATCTTTAACTACTTTTTTCCAAAATCAAGGCATCCATCACAAGATTTCCTGCCCTTACACACCTCAGCAAAATGGTCTTGCTGAGAGAAAGCATAGACACATTGTTGAAATGGGATTGTCACTCCTAGCTCAGTCAGGTTTACCTCTATCCTTTTGGGATGATGCTTTCACCACAGCATGTCATTTGATCAACTTGCTTCCCACCAAAACCTTGTCTTACAAAAATCCTTCAGAAACACTCTATGGTATAACACCTGATTATCAAAGACTCAAAGTCTTTGGATGTCTCTGTTACCCTCACATCAGACCATACAACTCACATAAACTTCAGTTCAGATCAAACCCTGCCACATTCCTTGGATATATCTCTCATCATAAAGGTTACAAGGTGCTGCTCACCTTTGGGAAACCATAGTCACTAGAGATGCAGTGTTTGAGGAAAACACTTTTCCTTACTCTACAACTGTGCCTCAATCATCTCCTCAAAACTCCCAACACAAAAACACTATCCTCACCCAGCCACCTATAATCCAACCTCACATTCCCAATTCCACTGCAGATAACCATACCCCTTCATCATTATCTTCACCTTCATCATCTCCATCATCATATCCACCTCCTTTCCCTCATCACTCACCTGGTACACACACCTCCAATCCTGGTTCTGCACATAGCTCTCATAGCACCAACCCATCGTGTGTCCAATTACCACACTTCAGTGACTCTCCTACCTCACCACCAATAAATCAATCCACACAAGTACCAGCTGGCCTAACCAACTTTCACCCCATGATTACTAGAGCAAAGGCAGGTGTCTATAAACCTAACGTATTCCATGCTGACCTATCTGATCAAACACCAGCCACAACTCTGCAAGCTCTATCCACTCCAGTTTGGAAATCAGCTATGCAATCTGAGTATGATGCCTTGGTTGCTAATAATACATGGCCACTCACTACTTTACCACCAAAAAAGAACCTTGTAGGATGCAAATGGCTGTTCAAGATCAAGAGACATGCAGATGGCACAATTTCAAGACACAAAGCAAGGTTGGTTGCTCAAGGCTTCTCCCAAGAAGCTAGTTTTGATTTTCAAGAAACCTTCAGCCTTTGGTCAAGCCAACTACTATCAGACTTATACTCTGTATTGCAGTTTCTTTTGGATGGTCCATTAAGAAACTTGATGTCAGCAATGCATTCCTACATGGTAACTTCGAGGAAACCATCTACATGAGGCAACCACCTGGCTTTGAGAGGGGGAACAATCTGGTTTGCAGGCTATCTAAAGCTATATATGGGCTCAAACAAAGATTATAGGGCTTGGTACCTCAGAATCAAACAAGTCATTTCTATGCTAGGTTTTTCCAACTCAAGAGCTGATATATCTTTGTTCTACAAAACTCAAGGAAGGATCAAAGTGTTCCTACTGATCTATGTAGATGACATTCTCATCACAGGAAATAGCAATGCTCACATTTCAGAAGTAATAAAGAAACTTGGAGATGTATTTTCACTCAAGGACTTGGGTCACCTACATCACTTTCTTGGAATTGAGGTGTCTTACACTTCAGATGGATTGCATCTCAGTCAAGGTCAATATATATGAGATCTCTTACAGAAAGTGAATATGACAAATGCTAAAGGATGTCCAACCCCTATGGTTTCCACTTCCACATTGTCCAAACATCAAGGAAATTCTACCATCAATGGTAAAATGTACAGAAGTGTGGCTGGTGCTCTGCAATATGTAACAATCACAAGGCCTGAAATAGCATTTAGTGTGAACAAAGTTTTTCAGTTTATGTCATGTCCACTTGATGAACACTGGAAAGCTGTAAAAAAGATATTAAGATATACTTGGCTGGATCACAAGACCATGGCATTCATTTCAAGAAATCCAAACACATGATCTTGACTGGATTCTCTGACTCAGATTGGGCAAGTGATCCTGATGATAGAAGGAGTGTAACTGGTTACTGTGTGTTCCTTGGATCAAACCTACTGTCTTGGAGCTCAAAGAAGCAGCACTCAGTGTCAAGAAGTAGCACAGAAGCTGAATATAGGAGCTTGGCTCATGCTACAGCTGAAATCACCTGGTTGCAATACCTACTTAGAGAATTAAGACTGTTTCTGGATCATATACCAAGGGTGTGGGTAGATAACATCAGTGCTATTGCATTAGCTTCCAATCCGGTCCTTCATGCTAGAACAAAACATATTGAATTGGATCTTCATTTTGTCAGAGAAAAATGGCATCAAAGTCAATTGAAGTCTGTCATGTTCCCTCTGCTGATCAGGTTGCAGATATCTTAACTAAACCTTTGAGCAGGCAAATATTCTCTTGGCTCAGAATGAAACTTGGAGTGTCATCCTTAGCCGCGCTCAAATTGAGAGGGGGTGTTAACCATGATGATCATAACCCTGGTGATCTTAAATATGGTAAAGTGACAACTGTGCAAGCGGGACCATGACAAAATACAAAAGAAGCTACAGAACAAAGAGAGCCGTTGTGCATGCATTCTGATAACCCTAGCAACGGCTATTTGCCTACGTGTTGATCAGATATTGTAGCTAGTACATTTTGTGTTGTGTGGCTGAGATCATTTGTGTAACAACGAGCTGTATACTATATATATGTGCACATCCTGTTCTATAATGTATGCAGAAAACCAGATAAATAAAAGCAGCTTTTTGATGTATGTTTTTGGCAAAATGAGAAGTGTTCCTTTTTTTGGCTTTCAGTCTCTTTATAATTCACTGCACAATCGAAAAGCAGCAGTTCACCCTTGGAACCACCACTTTGAAGAAATAATTTATCAATTCCAAAGAGGCACAAAACCTTGGCAACACCGTCATGAACCTCAATTGTGATTTTGGGCACTCTCGGATCCCATTTTTTCACCACTCCATACCCGAATCTTGAAAGCAAAAGGCTGCTTCTGCTCTCTTCCTCTTCTCCTCCTTCTTGTTCAAAAATATTTACTTGTCAGAAATCCAAAAAAATATCTGTTTACCACAATGTTTTCTAAATATATTAGTATAGTATAATATCTTAGTATTCATTAATGTTTTCCTATAATTTGAGATTAAGTTATAAAACCTTATCCAGTGCCTGTCATATAACTTTTTGCCATAAACAATAAGAATTATTTATATTGTTATATTTTTTTTCTCAATCATCTATTGTGAATCATAAGTCAATTAATTAAGAGAGAAAATGAAGGGATCATCTCAAACATTATTTCTTCAAAATTCCAAATGCTAGTTATTTTTAATATAATTATTGATTGCAATTCATAAAATTTATTAATGAAAGGACTCAAATTTAAATGCCGCTATGTCTGCAAATCACCAATTGTAATGTGACAAAACATATCTATTGTAAGCTAGACCGGATCATATGTTTGAACCTTTCACATTAACCGGACTAATACAGGCATATATGAACAATAAACATAAAATTTCAAAATATTGAGATATGTAGAATTGATGCTCATAATTTAGAGAATATGTGTTCAATAATCATGGCAATACTTCGTGTGGTGTGAACTTCCTAAGACAACTCATTTAATAAGATCATTATTACATGTCATACATTTCAAAATTGTTCAATTGTAATGTTCGATAAAGTATAAATTTTCAAATATAGAATTGAAAACACAAATTATGTAAACATAGAACTAAAAAGAGCCTTAAAAAACCCAACTTTTATCATAAAATTTGATTTAAAAGAGGAGCTAAGTCAATGGTAAATATAATTTGATAAAGTTCAAATTTTATCATCAACTTCTACTTATAGAAATTGGGCTAAAATGTACGATCCGTCCATTAATTTGTTGAACTTGATAAAAATGGTCAAAAAATACATGGAATGACAAATTTAGTTTTTTAATTTAATTTTGGTCGCACATTTAATATGACTTTGGGAATTTGACTGAAAGATCGCCGATCGAAATCCCGAAATAAATCTTGAAATAAGATACCACGTGCACATCTCGAATGGATGGGATTTGGTATCATTATACCACCTTTAATTAAAATTGCTCAAAAGACAAATATGCTCATTCTCTATCATTAAGTGGCTGACAACCCTGAGAAATTAGGGTGATGTTATAAATGTCATTTCGCCGTTGTTGTTAAGGTTAAAAATGTCACTTTGTTGCTGCTGCTGCTGTTGAGGTTATAGGAGAGTGTTGTTATTGTATCACTTTCTAACTACAAATCCAATCGCAGGGAAAGCATAGCTCACTCAATAAATCATTCATGCCACAAAAAAAAAAAAAAAAACATTAGTAGATGAAAAATAACATCATTGCAACACACATTGATGTCATCATAAAATCACACACACATACGCTATCTCGCTCAGATTATTATTTTCCGTCCATTGAGTGGAAGGCAGCTGAGTTCCCAACATAAGGGAAAATATCGAACCGACCGGGATCAGCATGGACACCGAGATTGTCGAGCTCGCTTGCTGCACAATCGAAAAGCAGCAGTTCACCCTTGGAACCACCACTTTGAAGAAGTAATTTATCATTTTCAAAGAGGCCCAACACCTTAGCAACACCGCCAAGGACCTCAATTGTGATTTTGGGCACTCTCGGAGCCCACATTTCCCCATTCCATACCAAAATCTCGAAAGCAAAAGGCTGCTTCTGCTTCTCTTCCTCTCCATCTCCTTCTCCTTCAGCAGGATGAACCAGATTTGAGTGCACAAAAGCACCGAGCGACCAGTCAAGATCAGCAGCTCGAACCAGCTTTGAGTGCACAACAGCACCGAGCGACCCGTCAAGATCAGCAAGAACATATTCAACAAGCAGTTTTCTCTCTCTCTCTTTTTTAATCTTGGCTAGAATCACAGGATCAAAACTCCCCGCTTCGATTTCCAGGGGCAGAGGGATATGAGAGAACTTTTCTTTAGCAAAGTCGAAAGAAAGAATAACTACACCTGGGTCCACTGGGGAGAAGAGTGCCTCCCAATAATAAACGCCATTTATGTGAATGGTAGGCTCTCTTGAGGGGCGAGCTCCGGAATAAGACTTAGAATCCGAAGTAATTTCCTTCCAGGTATCAGTTTTGAGCGAGTACAGATCAATGTAGGCATGATCATAAGAATCAGAGCCATCGTCATAATCAAACTGGAGATATCTAAGCACCTTGTAGTCCTGAGACTCGGGATCAAACCCGAAACCATAATTACAAATGTCCGTGTAGGTGACGCGGCCCTCAAAATGCTCACGTGGAGGGTTGAATTCAGGAAGGAATTTGATGAGCTGGTTGGTCGTCGAATCCCACAGAACTTCCTGAGGCGAACTTGGATCTAAGTCGTACAAGAACACCAACATCAGATTTTTGCAAGCACCGGCAAGAATATAACTACCATGGCGAGCAAAAGCAAGGGAGCAGGGATGGGAGAGTTTAATATGATGATCTTTCCACGAGGACTTTTCTTGGGCAGTTGAAATTAGAGAGTAATTTACAGATTTCTTGACAAAACGCTGGATCAGTAACATGAGTTTGTTGTTGTGCTGCTTTGACGGCGGCGGGATTGCTGCATCAAAGCCGGTGACAGCTGGTTGAGATGCAATCCTACGGATGTACCCCAAATTTGGGGAGGAGATGGATTTGGAGTTGGGCTTTAGCAGATTAAGAAGATTGGTTGATAGGATTCCCATGTTTGCAGAGCGATTTATATCAAACCCTAACCTAATTGCCTTTTCTTTTGAAGTGGGGATGGACGACCCAAAATGGACAATAAATTATATTGAAACCACAATTTCATATCGCACATTTTAATGGGAATTAAAATAAAAATAAAAATTTGTTGTTTGCAAGTAAACATAAAATGAAAGCAAATCTCACCATCTGTTCAAATTATATATGCACATCAATTTACATATTTATTCATTTACATTTCATACTTATATATGAAATGTGCAATATATATAATTACATTAATTAAAATTATTGGTGATATTACATCAAAGATGAATTGGTCTTCTTCTATAACGTCGGTCTCACACTGAGATCACTCTCGAAATGGAAATTGGCTTCTCAGACGGGGTCAAATTACTCGATCAAAGCTCATCCACCGCCCAATCAACACATTCAACGTCGGATCAAGCCTACTTTGTATTATTACTTTTTTTTTTTTTAAAACTGAATTTGTGATACTTTTTTTGTATAATTTATATTATAATATGCGTTTAGCGAGTTGTTGTTGGTCGTTCGATTCGAACTACAACATGGTACCAGCCTCGCCATGGTGGCAAGACACGCGTATGATTCACCATGCAAAGAAATATATAAGTAAAACCTTACAAAGACGAGCTACAAACAAAATAAAGGGTAGAACCGAGGAAGCCCTTGATTGTGAGGTGAGTCGTTTCTTTTTTAGCGAGCTACGACGCACATACAAGAAAACTTTAGCCAGGCTACCGAGTCAAGAGCTGATATGCTGGCAAGTCGACAGTTAATCAACAATTAAAAGTTTTAGCTTGCCGCAAAAGTAAGTAATATTAAGGCTAACTTGGTCCCAATTGGAAGTTCAGTGTGAATCAGAAGAAGGTGACAGACAAGTGTCATGGTGTGAGCCTAATCGGCATCGCTTAAGAACAAGTATAAATAGAGCCGCGAGAGGCGTGCGAGAGAAGGGTTGTTTTTTGGATAAGAACATCGAGCTTTAGAGAGAGAGAGTTAGAGAGAGAATATAGTAATCTATAATTTGGGTTGAGCTTTTAAGCAACTCGACCTGAACCTCTATAAAATTATGCGAAATTCTCACTTTTTTCACTTGTTTTTTGGGTATTCATTGTTTTTGTTTTTGCTCATGTGTTTTTTGTTTATTTTATTTTTCTTGTTGACCAACTTTCTGGCATCAACTAATGGAGTCAGAAGAAGAACCATGTAATCCACATCCACAAATAGTTGTTTGGGAAGCTACATCTAGCTCGCCTTTTCTATTGTTTATCATTTTACTAAATTCACATACATTTCCTCGTTAAAACCACGGTTTGACGAGATAACATGTTTCATAAACCTCGATTTTCTTCCACTTCACTGTCATTTTTCATTGAATCTATACGAAAAAGAACCTGTGAGCGAAAATCAGAACAGGAACCACCAGGAGCTGATGATCCATTATGGGTAGCCAGGCCCGGATTAGAGCACACTCGCATCCTTGTTGAAGCAACCTACATTAACGAAGGAGATGGAGCCCGTAATCAAGAAACCTTGTTGAATCACCCTACATTAACGAAGGAGATGGAGCCCGTAATCAAGAAACTCCGCGGATTGTGGCAAAAGGAAGTTTGACGGCGATGTTGTACTTACTCACAAGGAACCAACAACAAGACCACATGCTTAACAGGTCCTCACACTGACCAAAATGTCTTTAATAGGCTAGGAAAGGAAACCAACGGGAGATCGAGGTCAAAGCCGGCCATATTCGTCTAAAGTAGGGGTTGGAATGAGATGCATGGTCAGCATGAGGATCAGAAACCACGCATCCAGAACTAGCCGTATCAATTCCTTAGGGACAACTCCGAAAACTTGGAGTTCCTGAAACAAAAGATCGCTGAGCTGGAACGAAGATTAATACTGATCATTCTTAATTTTACCATCACAGGTGTAAGATCTTAAATTGTATTAGTTTTTTAGCACCAGTTTTAAATTCAAAACTACCGTATCCACGGGGACTATATCTTGAGTACTTAGATTATAGTAGTTAAATCTTAATTAGATGTTTAAATATCAGTTTGAGAACTAATAATATTAAAATAAAGAAAGTATAAAATAAATAGTTGGAAGATAATAGGAGAACTATTGATTTCTATAAATGGTTTTAATTATATTGCCAAAGATGCTCTCGATCGAGCTTTGACGCGGGCTAGCATTCAGGGTGATATCAGTCATTTAAAGCCAAGAGTTCGTTATTTTCTCTCCTTGCCTTCTTTATGCTGATGATATTATTATCCTTTATTAGGCATGGTAATTTAAGACATTATGTTGTGTTGATAGTCGATCTGACCTAGAAGACCACATGAGCCGATATTAGACCCACAATTCGGCTAAACTGGTACCTAAACAAAGTAATCAAGCCAAAATGACCAAACCTAAAAGCAAAACATCGACCGGCCAAACATGACTGACTTGGTTAAAACAGTCTGAGTCAACCTCACATTAGTGTTAACCGACGATCTTTCCGTGAGGGACCCCACCAGGTGCACTAACTGCCACACCACTGACACCTTGGCTGCCACCCACTGCGCATCGACTGCCACGCTGCTGACACCTCGGCATCCACCTACTGCACATTGACTACCACACTTCTGACACTTCGGCTGCCACCCTACTGCACATTGAATGCCGCATCACTGCCTCCTCAACTGTGAACTCTATGCTCCTCAACTGTCAGCTCACCGTGCATCGGCTGCCACACCTCAGCACCTCGTCTACTTGGCCATTTGCACGTTGATTGGTCAACCATGGCGCCTAGGCCATAATAGCACCCGTAGGGAACCATCACGAGGTCCTTGTCGACCATAATAGCACCTACGGATCAGGTCACTGGCGACCTGATCATGCGCAACCACGCTCCAGGCACCATCATGCGGACATTGCCAATCAGGTCACTACCGACCACAATATTACAGCCGACTAGATCACGCACCACTAGCACGCGTTAGGTGTCGTCGCCATCACACAGGACACCACCGGTTAGGCTCCTACTGACCAAGATACGTACTGCCTGGTCAGCACCTGCCAAGCAACTCCGCATGCAACACCTCCAATCTAGACGACTCATTGGGACAGTTGGTCCAAGATGAGCTCGAAGAGGGGTAACTCGATGTTTGGCCTTATGCAGTTTGGACTTTGTCAAAAGTTACTTATAATCCCAAAGCTCAGGGTCCAATTTCAAAATGCCAAACAGATGAGAATTGAATAAAGCACTTTGTTCATCATGCTAATGGGAAACTAAGGGATTAGAGCAAAATGAAAAATAAGGTTGAAGAACTACACTAATCGAATTCATTAACAACAGTATTTTGGGGGGTATAAAGGGAGCCATCGTCATCCCTCATCTGCCGATCCCCACCAACTAAAAAGTAAAATGGTTTCCACACTTGAAGCGCATTCGGAAGCCCCGCAAGAGTAACTTGAAAATGCAATTCTAAACCGAGGCATAATAAAATCCTGACCCTACACCATCAGAGGATCTCCATAGATAAAGCCAATTAAGATCGTCAAAAGAAGACCATTCTGTTGAAAAAGTAACATCACACCAAACAACGAGATAGAGACAATAGGTGCATTTGGGAAATGGGGAGACGCCACACCCTTAGTAAATCAGTAACATATCTAGAAAGTGGGAAAGAAATCAAAAAATGAAGGTTGTCCTTAAATAATGTGGTGCAGGAAGCTAGTAGAAGATGTAGATGTTTGTCCACATAGGGGAGAAACATATGGACCAACCCAGGCACACCACACAGTACCTGATATAGAGCCAAGTTGTCTTTCGTTAACATACTAGACTGAACAGATAATTCCAGCTCAAAATTAGCCCAAGGAAGTGGGGTTGGTCTCCTCTTCTGACTCGAAGGTGTCGACTCACCGGGTTTAGCTAATTAGAACTCGGAAACATCCTATGATCGGCATCATCATTGCTACTTACAAGTCTTCAAACACAGTCGAATCGGGTAGTGACTCAACCGCATCATCCATGAAACCTTGATTCACCCCGGGTGGCGTGGGTACATTTAAGTGATAAACACAATCAAAGTAGTTGTTAAGATTCTATTCTTCTCCAGAAATCCTTGTTCAACCTGGGCTACTGACCCCATTCCAATCAGCACCATAAAGCTGATATCCTTTAGGCTCGTTGACCAAACCAAAGTGGTGGTGTGGATTGAACTCACACCCTTGACTGAACTACCCACCAAGGTGGAATTGCCCTGCGGTCTCAAATTATCCCACTGACCCAAAGTGGTCGATAACTCCAAATTGCTGAAAATAACACGGGCTTACGGGTTTGAATACCTCAAGCGAGATAAAACTCCCATATTCATTTCAATTAAAGTGGACACCATCAAAATTACTTGTGCTGACTAGACTCCGTAATAGTCACTAGCTCCGCCGACCCCAGGATCAGCGCCGTGGGGGTTATCTTGGGAGTATCCTGGATTGAAAGACGTAAGAAAAAGGTTAGAGAAGGACAAAAAGAAAAACCAACCTTTTCAAATGTAGCAAGTTAATTATATAACTGCGAATAGGTTTTGGCCGAACTTGGAAGATGACAATAATGGTAGGGGAACTTCGAATTGAGGTGCTCAAGCCGGACAATGGTCTAGCCTCGTATTTTTTTACTCTCAAAATAACTCTTGGAACACAAGAGCTTTAGAAATTCTAAGGTTTAAAGGAAAAGAAATGAGTAATGAAAACCTAAGGGTGGACTATTTATAGGAAAAGGGGAAGGGGAATGAGAAAAAACCTGACGCCTCGTAAAATGTACACCCAAATTAGTGTGCAATGAATGTGAATGCTCCACCTGAAAGATTAATCAAGTCGAGCAGAGTGCGATTACCCAATATTGCAAACATAGTCTTCGAGGTCAGCGCACCTTCAGAAATGAGTTTGAACCCACCTGTTAAAAGATGACCCCGCACTCAGAGGCTTGTGGATGATCGACCTGACCTGGAAAACCATGTAGGAATATGAAGACCATGTGGCTGATATTGTGCCTATAATTTGGCCGAACTAGTTCTTAAACACAAGTTATCAAACCAAAATGACCCGATCTGAAAGCCAAACATCAACCGGCTAAATGAACCAACCTAATTATAATAGTCCGACCTAACCCCATATCAATTTTGATTGACGAGCTTTTCGTGGGGCCCTCCACCAAGTGCATCGATTGCCATATATTTTGCATGTAATTGTGGTATTTTTGTCGTATTTTTAGTTAGGGTTTAGAGTTGTTTTTAGTAGTTTTGAGTCGTGTTTCGTTAGATTTTTAGGTTATTTTCTTATTTTAACGTTTTAAGCTTCATTTATCCGATGTTGGTAATGTTTGTGCGATTCTTAGGGTTTTTACGTTTAAAGTTCTTGTTTTGTAGGTGGCTCAAGGAATTGGATTTGCTCCAAGACGTGTCGGCTTACGCCTATGTGCGAGTCAAGGTATTAAGGCCCAAAATCCGTGCCGAAGGTAACCTAAGTGCGAGTCAAGGCATTAAGTATTTTGAATTTGATGAATTATGTTGGGCTAAATATATCTGTTACAAATTTTCATGTGTGAATCGCCTAAAACGGCAAAAAAAAAAAACATTAATCTTACATTGGTTATATTAACAACAGGTGCACTCTTACTTTTTACATCGGCTATTATTTGACCAGTGTAAGTTAATTAACATTTTACATCGACTTTTTAAACAACCGATGTGAGATCACTGATGTTTACATCGGGTTATTCATGTCTTTACATCGGTTCAAAGAGAAACCGATGTAGTATAGTCAGTTCCTACATCGGGTATTTCATGTGTTACATCGGTGTTTAATAAAATCGATGCAGTATAGTTCATTTACATCGGGCATTTCATGTTTTTACATCGGTTATTATAGAAACCGATGTAGAAATTAGACCAGTCTTACATCGGTTCTACAACCGATGTAGTAATGTGAATATTTTACAACGGTGGCTATTAATCGGTTGAATAACCGATGTAGATGGCTTAAATAACCGATGTAAAAGCCCTTTTTGTAGTAGTGCATCCATTCAACCCCCAACTCTTACATGTGCTTGGACTTGTTTTCCCTTAATTTCTAGATTAATTTTCTCTCTCTTAGGTTTTAAGTTTAATTTTCAAACTTTTTCTTGGGTTTGTAATCTCAAGAAGAATTCAAGTACTCCCTTGGATTTTATTTTGTTTTGTAATTTCATTCAAATTTTTGGATTCTCTTCTTAATTAAAGTATACCTTCTAAATGTGGTCAAACTCCAACTTCCAGAACGTACATTTGTCATCCGTTCTAGGATTACGACTTTAATTACAAGAATGCCCCGGATAACATTTTAGAAGGCATTCAAAACAGCCTTTCTAGAGTGTCCGTTCTAGAAAGCACCATCGCACAGGGACCGCCAACAAGGTCCCTATCAACCACCAATAGTACCTGCAGATCAGGTCACTACCGACCACGATCTCACCGCACGCACCAGGCACCAGCACGTGGGACATCGCCGATCAGGCCAGTGCCAACCACGACGCATCGCCCACCAGATCGCACGCCACTAGCACGCGAGACGTCGCCGGTTAGTCCATGATGACCAGGACAAGTACCACCTGGTCGGCAACCGCGAGGTACCACCGCGCGCAACACCGCCGACCTAGACAACCCGGTCGATTAGTACCCGTGTGATGCACAGTCATACACAACACTGTCGGGCAGGTTGATTCGGTCAACCCCTTAATTCGTCAGCTCGACAACACTAATCTGGCCCAACGCAAAAGTGCGTGCTCGGTGATGACCTATAACATGATTGAATTAGTTCGACTCTGAAACGGGATGAGAGCAGCAATGAAGCTGTGGAAAATGTGTAATTAGAATTAAGATTTTAGATTAATTTCTTCTCAACAAAATTCAGCGACCAATAAGATAGGGACATGTGTTAAATGAAATTTAAAAAAAAAACTATAAATAGCCTAATCAAAAAAGAGAAGATAGTGACAAGTGTTCAATAAAATTTAAAAAAAAAACAAAACATATAAATAGTCTATTCAAAAAGAGAGAAGTATTCCACACTTTTGGAGAGATGAAGTATCTAAAGTAAATTTTAAAGATATAGAGCTTGTATTCAGAAACTTACATTTATATAAGGATCCAGCCTATCCACTTATGGATCCGGGGCCACATTTTCCTACTCAATTTCTCGTGATCTACGTTGTTGCATTGGCATTAGAAAGTTATTTTGGTGGGATGTTTTTTTGAACAAGAATTTATGTGCAGCTCTCCAAGTCTTTATACAAAAATGTAGGTTGTTAAATTATGGATTTATACAAAAATATAGATTGTTAAATTATGGATTTATACAAGTGTAAAGCAACAGTTGGTTTAAAACGCCCCTCATTGATTGAATCAACATTTTTTGGTTAAATAAAAAACATGATAATCAGGCATGTCAACAAGGACTTGTATGTAACTGAATCTTTTTCTCCTTCGAGGAAAGAAACAGCAAGGGCTAGCTTTCAGTAGTAGATGCATCCCAATTCCAACAAAACAAAGATAACATAAAACATAGCATTGTTAAGAACCAACAAAATAAAACCATCATGGAAATGAATCTCTGTCTATGAAACAGCAAAAGAACTTCATGGAGATTTCATGGCAATTTGATCTTCTTAATTTCTACCTCAGGAATGTTCAGGTCTTCATACTTGCTATTATAAGACAACATGCCGGGAAGCAATTCGCAGCAATTGTTGAATGGAACAAAAACTTGAAGTAACACAACAGTCCCATCCCGCAGCGTATAGAGTTGGGCACGCATATAAGCAGAAGTAGCAGCCAAAAAGTCGGAGTCATAGGTCCCAGACTTGCAAAACTGGACACCTAAAAAAGAATTAATTACATGTACCACATTATAGATTGGACTGCGATGATGACAAAATACATGAAATGTAACAAACGGTACAAAAAACAAAATATTAAGTTCTTACTGGATTTGAATGCAGCAAATAATTTCAGTGCAAGTTTAAAATAATCATCCGGTTCTATAAGTCTCCCGTTGACCATCGGAGCGTGGGATAGGTACCGATATAACCAGTGTTCTATGGTAGGGAAGAACCTTGGGTCAGCCAAAAACGGCCAGATTTTATTCAAATCTTCAAGGCATATGCCTTTAGCTTGAAGGGCTGTGCAAAACTCATAGAGAACTGATTGTGGAAATTTTCTTGAAACTTTCCTCTTACCAGTCTTGTTGATGCCACGAAGTCGAACATTTTGAATCGTCAACTCAGACAGAAAAGAACACCCCTTGAAATAGACACCCTTGTCCTGCCACAAACTTTTCGTAGACGTCTGAAATTGTAAGCTAAGTTCAAATTCAAACTCACGCCACTGCAAAGGGAGTTCATATTGCAAGAATCCAGAAGCAGCAGCCGAGAAATCCCTCGAAAATAACTATTGTGACAAACAATAAAAATCAAATGAGTAATATCCAACAAATAATTGAATACAAAAATGCATATTGTAATCTAAAAAAAAATCAATTACACGGATAAAATGAAAACAATATAGAAACATATACAGTGAGACTATATGAGAAATATACCACAAATAAATAAATGCCTACTCATTTCTACTGATTTTTTCACATGGGTAAGAGCGAACAGAGCATCACAACTTTTTATTACAGGGATATACAGGGCTAAAACGATGAACAAAATATAATATCATATATCTTGAGACTAAAATGAAGAATACAAAACTTTCTCATTACTTATTTGGGGCACTAATACAAACTTAAAAATAAATAAATATGATATGGCATATATAAGTTAGATTTAAATACCTGATTACGCAGATTATGCAGTGGTTTGAGTGGGATTGAGATTAGGTCATCGTCTAAACAAACACAAATTAACTCGAGAACCAGATACAAGCCAAAAAAACACTATTTCAAACTCAAAAAGACAAATCATCATACCTAGCTTTCGGGCCAAACTTAGAGTAAGCAGACTGGGGTTTGAATGAAGGGAACGCAAAACCCTAGCCACCCTAGGGTAAAACATTATGCCAGTATTCATATTATTCCGAAGTTGTAGTATTTGATTTACAAAATATATTTTGTAACTTGTTTCTTGAAAGTTAGAGTATTTAATTCAATACATTGACATATGGAACTACAATATCTTTATTGAGAAAAAAACCATATTAGTATCAATTTTGATAACATAAATCATTTTGATACATTTTTTAGTAGATGGTAAATATGTTAGCTTCCTTGTGTTTTAATTTAAGGGACAATTCTCATTTAAACTATTAGAGAAATAATTTATCTCAAACTAGTGCTTAACCCGTGCAATGCACGGAGCGAATTAAATGGATGGTGTAAATTCATTCGATATAATTGTAATATTATTAATTTATTAACATAATATAATAACTTAAAATACTCAAGTTCCGATTTGGTCAACACGAGCAAATTTAAAACAAAGGACGTGGATATACACACCTCGTTTTATTTATTAGTTCACCTCACTAAAAATGTTATCACAAATATGTCAATACTATCCTTAAATCCTACACCCCAAAATATTTCATCTCCTTCAACTCCCCACCACCACTCCAACCGTCGCTCATCACTACCGTCACTGCCATGACCACCGTCTATCGAAGAACATAAACAAAACATGTACACAAAAATAAGTTGCCGCCGTCATGCCATTGAAGAAAGAAAAAGAAAGAAATGCCTTGGAAAAAGTCGTTCGAACCAAACTTTCAAACACAAAATATAGGTTTAAAATATCGATTCGAACACAAAATACAACTGCGAAAAATTGATTCGTACACAAAAGACATGTTTGAAAAATTTATCTGAACGCCCCCTTTAAGGCTTGTTCAAATTTTTTTTCGAACAACGTTGTATTGTTCGATCAAAAAGTTCAAACACATGACATATGCTCGAGAAACCAGAGACGATCACCCCTATTTTGCATTTGTTTCTCACCCTTTGTCGCCCATCCATCACTTACCTTTCACCACCCATCACGATTTTTCTTCTTCCTGTTCGACGATGGCTGGGACGTTGTGATGGGCGATGATAATGACAGAGTTGGAGTGGTGGTGAAGGGTTAGAGAAGATGATGTGTTTGGGGTAGTAGTATTTTGTGAGGGGGGGGGTAATTTTGGCATTTTTATTGATTTTTTTCTTAGTGAGGTGAACTCATTAATAGATGGGGTGCTTATATCCGCGCCCTAAAAAAATTAAAGGTAAATAACTCCACATTCATATATTATGAAACAACTTTTTGCATTCTACATTACACCAAACAATAGTTTAACTCACATGACAATAGTTTTAAACTCTCCCATTTAGTTAGTCGCGAAACAATCATATTAGTCATTTTTATTACAAATCATTGAGTACATATCCTTGTTTAGTTTTTGTATCAAAGATTATAATAAATTTAGGTTTTTCTAATTATCGGTATTCATTGTACTTGTTTGTCAACGTGTACACAAAAGTTATCATTAGATTATGTCATAATTCAATCACATCAATATGTTTGAGTACAACTGAATAATCTAGCTGTCTTTAGTCGTATTTTGTTGTACGTTTTATTTTAGATATAATTTATATCAACATAGTTATAAAATTATTAAATAAACATTTAACCAATAAAAATATAATACTTGTAATATAAATTTGAGAAAAATATAAAACCAACTAAATAAATACAAAAAATTGTATTTATATTATAAATATATATTAATTAAATTAAAATTAAAAAAGTCACAAAAACCATAATATTATAAATAATATAAAATAAATCCTAAACCATTTTAAAATTGGATAAAATATTATGAATTGTAAATAATTACTTAATAATAAAGAAATGTTATAAAATAGAAATAAATTATAAAAGAATATGAAATGTGTTAAATATATATAAGAAATATATTTTAATATCAAATACTTATCAAATAATAAAAGAAATACGAAGATAGTAATAGTGTAAATAATATAAAATAAATCTTATTTCACAATGATTCTATAGAATAAATTAAAAATAATTTAAATCCTGAATAATCATTTACTAAATCTTATAAATTATAAAATAATCAGAAAAATATGAATTTAGTTAAATAAATATAACATATATATGTTTTAATTATAGATGGTTCTTAATAATTTCTAAAATAAAATATAAATATTATAATATAATATAATAATATAAATATGAGATTATTGAATCAGATAAAAATAATAAAATTATCATTAATTTCTAAATATTTATTTTAAAGACATTAAATGAATAAGTTGACGATAGTGATAAAAAAAATTAAATAAATATATAAAGGTTAATTTTAAATAGTTTTTATCTACTGAGAGTTGATAATGAAATAATAATAAAGATCAAGAAGTTATAAAATATAATAAATTAAATCTTATAATATTTTAAAATAGAAAGTAATATAATTAATTAATGTTATATTATAAAAAATCATCTCCTGAATCTAAAAAATAAAAAGAAATATAAATATTGTAAAAATATAAAAAAATACTACAAAAATGAAAAAAGAAATACCAAATAAATGAGGTATCGTATTAAAATTGTAATTGAGGGCCTTTGTATTCTATTTTACTATAGTTATTCTTTTTTTAAATCATCCCGATAATTGACTCGGGTAAGCCACTGAGTAATTAACCACCAAGTTATCGAGTCAGTTGTTGAACTCGATAATAAATTAAAATTTATATATAGATTTAAGTCATACGAAAGTAATTATATAACCAAGAGTATAAATCATTTATGTATGGATTTCTAACGTTAAATACTTAAAGTCATAGTAATATGTCACAAATTATTAATATACAAACGTTCATAAATAACTATTTATTTAAGAATTTTAAAATAATATATTGAATTCTTTATATTATGCGATTATATAATCATTTTTTTTATATGCCCATATATAATTTTGATTTCAAATATTAATCAAATAATAGTATAAAGTTATTTACCTTTCACTTATTTTCATAATATAATTTTTTAATTTTTTTTAGAAAAACAAAAAAAATAAAGAGAAAAAAGTGTCATTGTCAAGTTTGTGACATTTTTAGGGACAAAGTTTGGGTCATCCGAGTTTTATTCGAGTCACATAGAAAATTGAAAACATGACGCTATTAGATTTGTCCTCGTATCACCTGGTCTGGTCAACAATTAAATTAATGGAAGAAAAGACAAGTTCTTGTTACTGATTATAATTTTTTTTGTCTTCATTGCATTAATTCTCTAGTTGTACTCATACTAATTTTTTTTAGTTAACAAAATTATTAAATAATTTTTTAAAATCAAATTATAAATTTTTATATTTTTTTTATTCATTTTATTTCTTTCCCAATTTTTTTTATATTATATTCCTTGTAATTTCTGATATTTTTATTTATATTTAGTTAATAGTTTTCTATATGGTAATTTTTTTGTAGCTATGGATTCAGATTTAATTTTATAATATTATCAAACTTTTGGTTTGTTTTTTATTTTTTTATTTATTAAATAACTATTTGTAATTTAATTATAAGTTATTATACTTTATTTATAATAAAAATAAATTTATTTGATATCATTTGACATATTTATGTTTTGATTTACTTATTCGGGTTTTGCAGATTTATAAACTAATTATTTAGTTTTATTTATATATTTATATTTTATTTTTCAGATTTCTTATACGCACACACACAAAGTATTTTTGTAGTTGCTATTATTTTTTTTTTATTTTATTTATATTTTTTTCGATTCTCTTTTTTATTTTTATATTTATTTAGTAATTCTATAGAATCTAGTTATGATTTTATTGAGTTATTTTAACTTATTTTATGAATTTTCTCTTTAATTTTATTTGATTGTTGAATTTTTGGTTTTATTTTATATTATTTAATAAATATTTATAGTTTAATTATAAGTTCTTATATTTTTATCTATATGATTTTATTAATATTTTTAATTTTATTTAAAGCATTTAAAAAATATTTGTGTTTTACTTTTGCCTTTTTGGGTTTTTGAAATTTATTAACTAATTATTTACATATATTTATATATTTTAAATAATTTTTTATATTTTATATTTTCTTCAAAAAAAAATTATATTATTTTTATTTTTCTCAGATTTTATTTATTATTATACATAATTCTTCCATATATTTAATATTTTCTTTACATAAATGATAATCTCTAAAAGAATATTTACATAAATAATTATATAAATATTAAATATGTATACTACATATAATAAGTAAAATGAGAGGGAAAATCTTGAGAAATATTCTTAGAAACGCTAGGCTTTATATATATATATAGATAGTTTATTCAAATGTTTAACTTCTTAGTTAATAAAAAGTACTATACAAGAATACTAATATACCCTTACTAATCAATTTCATACTAGATCATAAAGTTTTATACGATACCATGTGATTTTATACTACTTAATTTTTTATACTATGTGATTTCATACTACATTTACAAGATTACATACTACATGGCAAAATCATCTACCACCGGCACCGTTAAATTTAATACCACTTTAGTAAAATTACATACTACATTGCAAGTTTTGAATAATTATGTACTACTTTAACAAAATCTGAAAAATTACGTGCTACTTGGAAAAATTACATGCTACTTATAAAAAATATAGATCTGAGTTTGTGGGTGAGAGGGAGAAATGAACCTAAACTGATTCATTTTCAAAATTAAGAAATTACAAATCTCAAATCAAACTCATTTACCTTATATATTTTTTTTGTGTGTGTGTGTCTTTTAAGGTTTATAGGTAATTTTGATATTTTAAATATAATTTTTTATTCAATATGAAGTATTTGGGTTATACGGGTATAAATAAAGTCAATGGATTATATGGTGATTAAGGTTTATGGTTTAGTAGTAAATGAGAATTTTTCCCTAATTAACAATATATATATAAAATATAATAAATTTGAGGGAGGTCGTGCCCCCTTTGGGGAGATGGTATATGGTGCACCAGATTCTATTTATGTGATGCGATATGTATGTTGTGTGATGATATATACTGTGATATATGAATGTTATATGTGATGAATATAGTTGTTGACAATGGATCCGATAGATGAGAAAGTGAGGTTGTCGTCGAAATCCAGTCGATGAGATTTTTAGGCGCACAAACATTCATATAAAATTGAATTATATATATATCATAACAAAAAAGTGAGCAGGCGCCATCGAAGTGGTCGTCGAAATCTAATTGACGAGATATTTAGGTGCACAAAATATTCATATACCATCGCACATAATATCTATATCTCATCACACATAACATATATATATCATTACACAAAGGGAATCGGGGGCATGCTATTTGCTCCCTTTGGGAACCCCCTATATCTCTGTTAATACATGACAACCTATATTTATTTTTTATTGGTATTACAGCAGTAAACTTGGGATAATAGTGGGAATAATTCAAACTAATAGAAAACAGCAAACATCAAGAATAAATAAATAAACAGTAAAAGAAATATGTCGAGGCGAGCGAATCTTTTCTTAAGATTCTTATTGCCCCGAACTACGTGCTCACGGTTGAATGGTAATGAATCTCCCAAGATACAACGACGAACGGAGTTGGGCGGAGCAGTCGACCCAGGCAACCTGGCGAACGAGAACTGGGCAGACAACTGAGCAAAACCCTAATTGCAAGACTATATGATGCGTGAGGCAAGTAGAAAAATCGTGAGATGCTTATGATTTTCGGATGCTGAAATACACTGTAGGAGGGGTGTATTTATAGTTGTAAGAGGACCATTAATTAGGGAAGGATAAACACAGGAATTAGGATTCCTATACAAGTCAAATTCCTATTCTTTCTCTCCAAGAAAGACTGGAATATTTTGGAATTGGTCCAGAGCGTAAGCCCAGGCCCAACTAGACTATACGAACAGCCACGGGCCCGGGCCCGAGCCGAGTCGGCCCGGGCGGGCGGGTGGTGGCGCGCGTGTGGGGGGTTTCCCACCCCACTCAACTTGTAACCAATACCCATTTCACTTCATTTAATAATGCCATCCACAAATGGGTCTCCTTCCTATGTGGGACTTTCCATATATCAAAAGGAAATCTCACTCACTCTTCAACTTCCAAATTTACTTTTTAAATGTTCAAAGATTATAAGAGTTAGGGTCGCTCGAGGTCTTAAACGATGTTTCTCGATTCTTGATCTTCTTATTTCCTATCTATGTTTAATTTTGATATTTTCTGAATTTATCAATTTAATTTTTATTTTCTACGAGAATTCGAGTGTTGAGACAATGCTCCGTGGTTCTTGATCATTTTATTCTTTTTTGTTTTATTTTTCTATTTTCTAATTATTTTACTATTACTTTTGCCCGAGGTGAAGACCTGGAATTTGAAAGTGTCTTACACATAAATCGAAGGTTGAAACAACACTCTCACGGTCCATGATCTTTTCTTTTTATCTCTCTCTTTTTCTAATATTATGAAAATTCCATTTTTTCCCAATTACAGGATGAGTTTCTTTTTCTTTTTTTTCATTTTATGTTGTAAACTTAAATCATTGCATTTTTTGTTTGTTTGAATATTTGTTGTAAACAAAAAATTATTAATGAGTTTAATCGCGTTAAAATACAGAATTGTGTAATAATAATAATAATAATAATAATAATAATAAATAAAGATTAGACATAGATTAAGAATGTGATATTTCTTATTATTTTCAAATATATAAATAAAATTATTAACTAATCCATATATCTATATAAAAACAAAATTGGATAATGTTTGGTCCAACCTTGCTTAATTCTTAGATAATGTTATGTAAGAATTGTATTTTTCCGTCCATTAAATATTACTTAAGGGAAAATTGTCAAATAGTCCTTCAAGTGGAGGTTCATTTGCCAATTAGTCCTACATCCAATTTTAAGTTAAATAATGCCTTGGTGATCGTAATGAATAATGGGCCTAGTGTGAACTGTATGGAAAGAATAATGGGCCAAGGTGATCGTCCCCCAAAAAATATCTTACTGTATATCTGAATTTCTTACTACATGTCCATGTAGTCATTTTTTTTTTCAACCCAAACAATTTCTTACTATATGTCTGAATTTCTTACTATATGTCCAAATATTTCTTACTTATGTCAATAATATTTCCGGTCACCGAAAACATTACTTACTATATGTACAAAAATAATTTCGATCACCGGAAATATTTCATACTATGGCCCTGATTGGTTGAGCTGATTCAAACAATTGATAGCTGGTAGCTGATAACTAATGACTGATAGCTGGTAGCTGATTTTCAATTAGTACTTGGTAAATTAGTTGATTGAAGGTTAATTTACCAATATAGACATGATTAAAAAATATAAAATATTATACATAAAAAAAGAAAAATATAAAAGAAATAAAATTATAATAATTAATGAAGACTTCCCAAAATATTATTTCCAAAAACAAAAGACAAATACTTGAAAAATAATTAAATATATAATTATAATAATAAATAAAACTTTAATTATGACTAATAAATTATTTTCGTAAAATATAAAGTAATATATTAATTTATAAATAAAATATTTTTTACAATATGAAAGGATAAAAAGGAATTTACCAAATAATGTAGGAGTTTATTAGAAAAGGCTACGATTTGTAACTTTTTTTGAAAATGAGCATATCATGCAAAATAAGTTATTCTTGAGATTCTTACCAAGCAGCCTAAAAGAGTTTATTGTGATGAAATAAACTAGAAGTACTTTCAGTAAGTTCAACCAAGCATACCCCATATGTCCAAATTTCTTACTATATGTAATATATTTTTTATTTAATGTCAAAAAATTCATACTTGATGACAAAAAGTATTTTTTTTTGATTGAAAAAATTTCTTTCTTTGATGTGCAAATGTTGTTATGTATTTCTTACTTATTACACACTTTTTCTTTCGCCAAAAAAATATAAAAAATAATTATTGCTTAATAGCAAATTATTATTATGTATTTCTTATTTAATACAACTATATATTATTTTATAGTGAAATTTCGAACTTTATGTTCGAAAAGGTAATAAATTTTTTTACTTTATATCCTATAAAGTAAGAAATTTGTTATTTTATGTTCAAAAAGGTAAGAAAAATTTTTATTTTATAGTTAAATTTCTTTCTTTATTTTTTTAAATAAAGACATTCTTAATTTATGTCAAAAAAGAAAAGGAAAAAATTCTACTTTACAGTGAAAATTCCATACTTTATGTATGGAAAAGTAAGAAAAATTCTTACTAAAATTTCTTACTTTATAGTGAGATTTCTTAATTTATGTTTGTTGTGCAAAAAAAAAAAACTCGTCGAAAAATTTTTCGACGGTGGTCACCGGAAAAATCTTCGCGGCGGCCGGACAGTGGCAGCTGCGGTGGCGGGGGTGGCCGGCGGGAGGTGAATGGACTAGTGGTGGTGGTGTGTTGTTTATTGATATTATTATTATTATTATTATTATTATTATTATTATTATTATTATTATTGTAATAGGGATAACCTTGTAATTGTATATTTATGGTTGGACTATTTGACATTTTGTATAATTGGTTAGAGTATTTGATAAAAATATTTTTTTTCTATGTAGTATTTGGCAATTGCCCCATTACTTAATATATCACTTTTATTTTTTAATGCTACGTTACCTAGGTATATTCTTTAATATGTTTCAATTAATTGTTTCTTGTAACTTGTGTTAACTATTAGTGATGAGTTGTCAGATGGAGAGTATTCCGGGGTACACACTACAGATTGCATAAACTTTGTTCGTACTGATATATTTTTGTGATCTTTCTCGCCCACTGCTGATTGCATATATTTTGTTAATATTTGCATATCTTTTGTGTTTTTACTTATTCACTACTGGTCACATATATTTTTATTCGTACTTGTATTATTTTTTTGTTTTTTCTTGCTCACTATTAATTATATACATGCTTCTAATAATTATATATTTTCCATGTTAAAGGGACATGTCAAGTGATTCAGATGATCAATGCTCCACCATTTCACATGGTGGTGTCACATCGGAAAGTGGTGGTTCAGACGATGAAATCAAAAGAAGGTTTATGTTTGAGATCGCAATGCCATATATTTTAATGTGCCATGAAAAAATACCACGTAACACGTCCGAATTGCCAGGAATTAATGGGTGGGTGAGTTAATTGAGGGGACAGATGAGTGTCTATGATGCGGCTTAGATTGATCGACTATGCTTCCTGGAACTTGTAGATTTAATGGAGTGATAAAAATTTCTCCCAACGTGCAATCAAAGCAGGGTGCCACTATGGAGTCGCTCATTTTGTTTACGCGTACTGTCGGGTCCCATCTTCGTCAACGAGAAAGAATGGAATGATTCCAAAACTCTCTTGAGATAATAAATTTGCATGTACATCGAGTGATGAATGCTTTATGTAAATTAGCTCCTGAGCTACTTACACCTCCAAACTTCAATGAAATTCCACAAATAATCCTTCAATCCACACTTTTCCCCCTATTTTGAGGTCACTAGAGATTCATGTAGTCATAACTTGTTAACATCCACTAGTTTCTTTAATTTTCAATATGACATTTATACTTGTACAAAGTGCAGTTGGAGCCATAGACGACCCTCTGATCGATTGGGTAAACAGTAATAAACTGCAATAATATCGGGGAGTAATTTGAACTAACAGATCTAACGCAATCAAACAAACAGATTATATATAAATGTAATATATATATAAATATATATATATATATACCATAAATAAATAACGAAAGGAAAAGTAAAGTGTCGAGGTGAGCGAACTCTTTCCTTAAGATTCTTATTGCCCCGTACTACGTGCTCACGGTTTGATAGCAATGAACCTTCCAAGATACAACGACGAACGGAGCTGGACGGAGCAGACGATCAAGTCAACCTGGCGAACGAGAACTGGGCAAACAACTGAGCAAACCCTAACTGCAACCTATATGATACATGAGGCAGGTGGGATTATGATATGTATGCAAGAGCGCTCTTAGAAACATATTTTGATGTATGTATTGTGTTTTTACACTATGTAGGAGTTGGTATTTATATATTTGAGGGACCCTTAAATAAGGTAGGAAATCTGTAGGAATTAGGATTCCTAACAAAAGTCAACTCTTTATCTTACTCAATAAGAAAGACTGGGAAGCTTCCAGAAGAGGCTCAAACTAATTAAAACCCACGGAATTAAATAGTTTGCGGTCCATCATCTCTAATAAGTAGATTTCCATAAAACAATGAATAACATTCATATGTCGGACATTTCTTATCTACTTAGAAAATTTCTCACCCTTTTTACCTTCCAAATGCCCAACCTTGGTCATTGACTTTTCACTCACCCGAATACGGATTTGTGAAAGTAAATATACCACAATAATCTAATCGAAACATAAATTAATAATTTGACGTTCGTTTTCAAAATAACGACCCGTCTACATTTGGAATATTTGGTCAAATCTACTAAATATAACTTTACTAAATTCATTTTCCTCAACAATCCCCCACATGAGTGCAAAATCAATGTATGATGCATGTGACTCAATTGCTCAATTTCCACATGAAACGTAATTACATATAGTGAGGTATCTTGCGACTTTGAACCTTCCGTAGTGAAGTACCATCGGGTAAACCCACGGCCTAGTTGACAGTGTCATTGAACTATTCCGAGTACGAGCATACCAAGACAATGATACTCACATAATAATGTTTACGCCAATTCTACAAGTTCCTAAGTTGTGTCCATTTTGGCCTTGGAACACTCTTGGATTCTTAAGTGCTTCGGGCGAGGCGGACACTCCTCTACACTTAAATAGGTGACCTTGTCTATCAGAAGTATTCTACTATACTTCACCTTTATAGGTATAGATAGTCATTAAAAGTCTAAGACTTACCCTATGTCACGGTCATCAGGATATCACTTGGATATGCTCTCTAGGGAAATAGGTTAGCTCACGGATAGGTACCAAGTGTTCAAAATAGAACATTTAAAGTTTTGTTTTTCCCATTGAACCAAGTTCTTGGGATCCCCAGTCATCATGGTTGGGTTTCCACTAAAGACCATTCTTTTGTGTGGACTTTAAGCCCATTCCCTATAGCATAGAATTGATCTCGATTTATACTCTTAATAAACGGATCCGTTATATATTCTTTTGATTTCACATAATCAATGGAAATTTCTCTTGAGATCAATTCTTTAACGGTATTGCATCTTCGACAAATATGTCGCAATTTACCGTTATTCATTTCATTGTAAGCCTTTGCGATAGTAGTTTGATTATCGCAGTGTATCATAATCGTTGATACTGGCTTCCTCCAACATGGTATGCTCTCGAGAAAATCTCGAAACAACTCAAGAAGAGATCCAAACACAAATCCATTTCAAAGATCAAATTGCTAACGCTATGTGGGAGCAAAGAATGAATTGAGAGATATATTTGGATTTGGATCAACTGTTTGTAGTTTATTTGTGATGTCGTACGCAACCTAGTTAATGTGAACATATCAGTTTAAGTTTTGATTTTTTTATCTTTTATATTAAGAAGATTGTTTATTTGATCTAATGGATACATATGTTCTATTTAGGCTAATCAATTCAAATGCAGAATATATAGAATATTATAAAATCAATTTAAACTATACATGTCATATTAATATAATTTAATGTTAAATATATGCATTACATTTCACACGATCTAAAATCATATCTTACTCTCGTAACCATTAGTACTTACAGTGTCAATTTATTTTTTTCCTTCATATATATAATAGTTAGCTAGAGGTAATAAGTATTCCCAAATCAGCCAAATCATTATACCACAAACTCAAAATGCATATCATCATTCTACAACTATTATTATACTTTTTATTTGCATTTATATTTATATTAAATAAATATAATTAAATATAATATAATAATACATAATATCATCCACTTTACAAATATGATTTGACATCTATGGTAAAAAGTAATTGATTTTGAATCCTAAAACAAACAAAGATTCTTACAATTCACAAAATTCTGAATACTCAAGATTCTGAATACCAGGATTCAGAATTTAACGAAACCTAGTCCAAACAACTAAGTTTCAATTAAAATATTTTCCTTTCATGATTTTCTATGTCATGCACAATGAACAATGGACAATGTCAATCTCATTTACCTAAAAAAAAATCAATTTCCAACCATGACAAACTATATGTGGTTGTGTAATGAGTCACTAATTGAAAATATTTTAAACTATTAACAAGCAAAATATTATTCTAATGATATATATATATATATATATGGAAATTGATTTTTTTTTAGGTAAATGAGATTGACATTGTCCATTGTTCATTATATATATATATATATATATATATATATATATATATATATATATATATAGAGAGAGAGAGAGAGAGAGAGAGAGAGAATGGTTCGATTTAAGTTCTACGATACATTACCCTACTAAATAAACGTTGAATATTATTCTATCTATTAATTTATATTTTTCATAGGCACGAGTTGAAAATACAACATCTTTTGAATTTATATTTTTAAGATTTAATACATAATTATCATGATTTTTTTATTTATCTACTGATTAATTTCGTGTAACACACGGGTGTTAAACTAGCAATACAAAAAAATCGCAGAATGCTGATGGGCAGAACCGTCAGCAAACCCGTTAGTATCGTGTTTACTGACGGGTGCTAACCATCAGCATTTTTGGTGTCAGTAAATATATACTAACGGGATTATCCTACCCGTTAGCATTTGCTGACGGGTATAACCCATTTGTAAAGCCCCTGGACACCATACGACACTCGTCAGCCTTTACTAATGGGTTGGGCACGTCAGCATACCCGTCAGCATTTATAAAATATTATAAAAAGATATTATTTTATTTGGGCAGGCCCAACCCAGCCCGTCCCTAGCCTGACCCACAACCAAGCCCAGCCCGCATCAATTTAAATCCCACATATGTCATGGGTGGGCTTTGAACCTGCAACCTCTTGTAAATAGAATAGCGATGTTACAATATTGTCAACGCAATTACATGTGAAAGTTTATATTTTAATATATATCAGATATGTAAATTTAGTTATAAATTATATTTATAATTAATTATTTTATATTTATAAATGTAGCTTTTATACTATCTATCTATCTATCTATCTATCTATCTATCTATCTATATCTATCTATCTATCTATTATATATATATATATATATATATATATATATATATATATATTATTTATAAATATATATTATATATTAGTAATGATATATAATTATTATAAATATATACTATTATTTATATATATAATTATATTTTATTTATATATGTATATTATAATTAAGTTATATTTATAATTAATTATGTATATTATATTATATTTATAAATAATTAATATAATTATATATATATTATATTATAAATAATTTATTAAATTATAAATATATAATATTATTTTTATACGTATTATAATTAAATTATATTTATTGGAATTTATGTTATATAAATAAAGTTAAAATAATAATATATTTAGATAATAATAAATAAAATATTAGAATAAACTTTTATTAATTAGTATTGTAATTTATATATTATATTCATGAATAATGATATTATAAATATATAATATTATTATATATAAGTAGAAGAAAATTAAAAAAAATTATTTAAAAAAAAACATTTATTATAAATTTGTATTTTTATATTTATTTTATATCCCTTTAAATAATTTTATATATATATATATATATATATATATATATATATATATTATTTATAATTGATTAAATATAATTATATATTATCACATATATATGACACATATCATCACATATAACCATGGTTTTGAGAATCGGAACGGACCGGTCGGTTCGACCGGTTCAACCTAGAACCGGTCATCACACCGGTCCAATTGTCATGTTAAAACCGGCGTGCTTGAAAACCGGTAAAAAACCGATCATGAACCGATTAGACCGGTGAACCTGTACCGGTTCAACTTCTTTTTCTTTTAATTTATTTATTTTTAATAAAAATTATGATGGTTAATTTTATTTCATTTTGAAATTGTTGGACTTGGAGAGATGATATTAGACTTAAACTATTTTATTTGATTTCTCTTTATTGCAGTTAATTCAACTACATTTTTTTTATGTTGTATTGTGGTTGATGAACTCATATTTATTCATATAAACTTATTGAATTGGAATTTAGGAAATTTTATATCATGTTTTTTATTAACTTAATTTATTTTATTTACTTGTAACATATTTAATTGTGGTATATATATATAATATATGTATATATATATATATATATATATATATATATATATATATATATATATATATAAAATTAAAATCGGTCCGATCACAGTTGGACCTGTGAACCACTGAACCTATAGATTTTGGCGGTTCGATGACCGGTCCGGTTTTCAAAACAATGCATATAACTAATACACATCATCACATATAACTGGTATAATGATAGATTTTTGCCGAGACCCTAAAATGAAAAACTAAATAAAAAAATAGAAAACTAAACCTTAAAAGAAAATTAAACACTAAAATGGAAACTAAACCCTAAAATATAAAATTAAATTCTAAAATGGAAAAGTAAATCCTAAACTCTAAATTTTTGTCACATATCATCACGTATAACTATCATATATCATCATGTATAATTGAATGATAATAGATTTTTCCAATGCACCAGGTGCATGTAATAAATTGTCATATCTAATTGCATGTTAATAATAATTAATAAATACTCCCTCCGTTTTAAAATAAGTGTCGTTTTAGAGTCTCAATTTTATTACAAATTAAATGTCGTTTTAGAATTTTTTACCACTTTATTCCTGTTTTATCCCTGCTTATTTTAAGAAATATATGTAAGTTTATGGTAATAGAATAATTAAAGGGAAAGAATGAAAGTAATTAAATGAGAATATTATTAATTGATTGAGGATGATTTGGTCAAATATTATATTACTTAATTTTGAACAAAAACTCTAAAACGACACTTATTAAGAAATGGAGGGAGTATTGATTAGCCACCGATACAATGTGACACGGTTGTCACATATCATCACCTATAACTACAATATATCATCATGTATAACTGAATTATAATAAATTTTTACAGGGTGTGCACCCAAGTGCATTTAATAAATTATCGTATCTAATTGCGTGTTAATAATAATTAATAAATATTGATTAGACACCGATAAAATGTAACACGAGTTGAGAATGAAATAAAAATTATTGAAAAATTAATCTAAATATTGAATTATAAAAGTACTCCATAATAATAATTAATAATAGAGATTAGTTACGGGTTGAGATTTGTAACAACTTTCAAATTTTTTAATTTTGCAAATAAAATGATTAATTAATTTAATTTAAATATTAAAATATTTAATAATGAAAAATAGTAGTTAATAAATAGTTATTAGACATTGATACAAGACACTGATTAACACGTATATGTCTTGATTTTTAGTAGTATTTTAGTTTATTTTTCTTCTTATTTTTTTTTATAAGTTGGATAGATTAAGCTTAATTTCGTATATTTGTATTTCCAGCTTATTTTACTGCTTTTTGATATAGATTGATGCAAATAAGTGATTATTTGTGATTTTTCACTTTATAGCTAAGTAACCGGAATAGTTCAGCACGTAAGAGATGAAGGTTGATGATTTAGAGAAAAGAATCGAGCGTTCCGGCGAAAAAGTAGCAAGAATTTGAAGCTGTCAGCTTTCTATAACGGTTATTCCATCTGAAACCGTTATAGTATCCTTGAAGATCAGAGGCGCTGAATTGAATAGTAGCTACCGCTACCTATAACGGTTACTTACTGTTGCCCAGAACCGTGTCGAAGTGCAGAAGTACAAAAATGAGACTTAGCGATAGCTTTCTATAAGGATTATCCTACCGCTACCTTATCGTTAACGCTACCGCTAAGACTGGACAGAGGCATTAACGGTAACCTTAGCGATAGCTACTATAACGGTTACCTTACCGTTAAGTGCCCAGAAAGTCAGTTTCGTGACTTATTGCCCAAGATTTCCAAATTCTATAAATAATACCCCATAAATTCGAATTTTTAAGTTACCTAAACTATATAGTTAGACACTTTAAACTTATTTTTAGGGTTTTTAAGGCCTCTTAGGGATTAACAACCCCAAACGAGTGTCGAGTTGTTTTTAGTTTCTCTTTAATTTTTTTAGATCTAGTTTTCTAACTTTAGATTAATTTATATTAGTTTTTAGATAATTTAGATTCAAGTTTTCTACAACCAAGACGCTGCAAATTCATCAATTTAATTAGTAAGTTTTATTTTCGTTTAATTTAATTTAATTAATTGTTATACTTTTAATTTCTTGCTTGAATTAGAATAATCAAAACCCCAACAAACAAATCCCCCATGTATGATGATGAATTGTATAATATTATTGGTGATGATGATGTTGGGATTATTATGTTGAGATTAATGAAATTGCTTGGCTAGATGTAACGGGTCTAGAGTCTAAAATTTTCGTGAACCATCAATTGGATTTATCCTAAGAGATCATGGAAACGATTCGAAACTCTAGAACTCAAGTTTCTTAATTATTTCAAAACTCTTGATTTTTGTTATTCTTCGTATAAAACAATTTATTGTTTTATGTGTTTATATTATATTTTTTTTTTATTTCTTATTCGTGAACAACAAAACAAAAGGAACTTACGAGCCTAATTTTCCTTGAGAGACGATTCGGTTCAACTTACCAACCTACACGCGATCTCGTTCTCTTGCGGGCGAGCTTTTAAATTTTTTACAAATCTTTATAAGTAGGTACACAAAAGTTCGAATCAGACACGAATTGATAATACAGTATCTTTTGAATTTTTTATTTTTAAACTTAAAAACTCTGTAACTATTACAAATATTTTTATATTTATTAATCATGTATTAACACATGACTGTACTAGTGTGTGTACTATACAATTTTTATTTTATTTTTCCCAATATGTTTTATACAACCATTTGCCAAATTAGACTTTGTACTTGAACAGAACAACAAAAAACTCAAGTATTAAACCAGATAAATCAGAGTATCAGAAATCAAAATCTGTGTCAAATCAGAGTCATGGATTACAATCAGCAGCAGTTGCGATAAAAAATGCGTGCACATGCACAAAACCATGTTCACCAACCGAATCTTAAAAATGTAAACTAACTTCTCATCATTGGACAACGACATTACTCCAGAGATGATTGTCTCCATCCTCCAATGTTCTCCTCATCCACGCAAAATTCCCTGGTTCTCTGCAACGACAAACAAACGCTTCATCGTCTGAGAAACAAGGGTACAACCGCACATACATAAAGTACAAGCATAACAAGCGTATATTTCAAAATCTAGGAATGTCATATATTTCTCTTCAAGGGAGGAGGTAATGTTATTTGCAAACTTCACAAGATCATATTATCTAGTAAAGGATAACTAAATAATTTTAAAATACTACCCTCGTAATTTAGCCTAATTACAAAACGACCCTCCTAGCTTTCAAAACTGCAAACAAATCCCTGACATGTGTTTTTGTTTTTCAAATTACACCCTATGAAGGGGTAATCTGCAAATCAAATACAAACCTCAAAGGTATAGATTTTTTCAATCTTAAAATATACTCCCTCCGCCCCAATCGATCCGTCACATTTGTGTATTTCACACGAATTAAATGAATGGTGTTTAATATTCTTTAATGTAATAGTTATGACTATCAAAGGACGATACTACCCCTTCCTTTAAAAATACTAATGGTATAAATTAATCAAGAGGGGTGAAATTAGAAAAATAGCGTTAAAAAGTGACAGATAGAATGAGACAAAATCTTTTTTAAAATGCGACAGATGGAAAAGAAAAACAGAGGGAGTAACTTTGTTCTTTTTTAATTAAGCAAAACTTCAAGGATTACAAAAAATATATATATCATCAAAAAGTCGATATGAGGCCAAGGACGTGTATTAACCTGGGGAGTGAACTTGAGGCCAACTCTAACCTCTCCACAGTATTGCTCGTTCTTGACGACATTGTAAGACATTGGTGGAATGTTTTCTTCAGCAAAAACGGGCTCTAGCGAGATTCTAAGGGGCTCGAGAATCAATAATCAAGTATAAGAAGCTTTATATAGAAACATTACCAAAAAGAATTCGAACAAGAATTTATAGGAACAAAATAAGTTCTAGTTTACTCACGTTGCTTCGCCAACTATGTCATCTTCTGTAAAAGTATCTTTGTCCATTAATTTGACTTTCAATTGATCAACACCACCAGATACGGAGAACAAGAAAGTCTCGTTCCACTCAGGACATGATCCCTGACCTTCAAATTATAATTATTGAGGTCTCAAATTACAAAATTATTATTTGAGATTTTATTTTATTTTTATTAGAAAAAAAGGACCAATGCAAATAGACGCAACAAGTTTAAAATGCCTTCACATTGGCACTAATTCAGAAACACGGATAACCTTGATATATAGATAAATTTCGTAATTACACCAAATAACGTGTTTTTTTGTTTTTTTGGTTTTTTAATTAACCCTTAAAATATATGCATTAAAGTACAAGATCAATGAAAATGCACCTGATAGAACACTGCTTTTCTTCTCCTGAGTTCGGCAAGTAAGAATAGCATAAGGATCACCACCAGCTAAGCAGCCGAAAATAAATAAATGTGTAAGAGTAAATAATATAATTTAAGATTTAAAAAAAAAAGAAAAAAAAACTGTGAAACCAGATTATCAAAAATAAATAAATAAAAGTGTTCAATAAACTCCACGGAAAATTACATATAGTATGAATGAATGAACGGTGAGCATTTTAAGCCACATTCGATGTGAAATGCACTGATACAAGGACTCGTATCTAGATCTCGTAAACATACGTTGAGTAATGATTTTCTTTAGATTAAGGAGAAACAAATGCAAATTCATTTTTCACATATCAAAATTCTATAGTATCAACCAATCCTCGAGTAAAGCCAGTATATGAATCTGTAATTATCTAAATCATTATATTTCATAGGTTGTGTCACTTATAATCTTTTCAACATCTAAGAAGAAAAAGGAAACAAAAAGGAAAGATTCAATCATCATTCATCACATTCTAAGTCAACCCAAAAGTCACATATTGAACAAAAACTGCAACCATCAAAATTCAATCATCCTCAAAACTCTTCATACCCAAAAAAGAATAAATATTAAAATAAATAAAAATGCAAGAATGATTGTCTAGACATTTGATCCAGTGACAAAAAAGAAAAAAAATAGAGATCAGGACCATATGCGCCATAAAAGCTCTGAGAAATCATGTCACATAAAATCACAATAACAGAAATTAACTTTATCAATCCGAACGAAACAGACAAACACACGTAATTGATAACGATAAATGATTTTTGGAATTAAAAAAAAAAGAAAGAAAGAAACATACATAAAAAATCAGTGTTCTCCAGGCCTTTGGCGTTAACAAGAACAACTTCAAGGGTGCCCTCTGCCATCTTCGGATCTAAAATGAAACACAGAGAAATTCGGCAATAGACGGTGAATTTGAAAGATCTCTAACAGGCTCCTCTCTTTTTTCAGTCTTTGTTTCCAATTGTAAGATTTTTGGGACCCGGTCCAGCTGGCATCGTTACTCGGTGAAACGTTCCAAATCATTACTGTATTTAAATTAAATAGTGAGAATTTCATTTTATACATTAAATTTAAAATCTCATCAATACATAAAAAATTGTCCAATCTTATCAACAAAATAATAATTCATACAAATCGATGATATAATACATATATTTTTAATCCGTTTATAATGAAGAAAATATATTTTGAAAAGTGAAGAATAGAACTTGAATTATATTTCTTATTTGCTTGTTATTATTTTAATATACAAACATTACATCATGCATTCCTATTTATAATACATGAAAAAATATGACTCTTCAATTATAAGACATGACTATTAAAGCATAAGACATGTCTTTTAAACTAAATGACATGACTCTTGAAGTATGAGACATGTCTCTTAAACAATATGACATGTCTCTTCAACTAAATGACTTTTGGAATATATTTATAATTTGGTTTATACCAACATTGCCTCCCGCAAACCAAATTTGCTTCGTACTCCCAAAGCTTCAACATTTCTTGAGAAAAGGGGTCCTCCAAGTGGTTTTGTAAAAATATCGGTCAATTGCTCGTCACTTCGGCAATAATTCAGATTTAATTCTCCTTCATTGACAAGCTCTCTCAAGAAGTTAAATCTTAACCGTATATGTTTCGTTTTTCCATGCAAAACAGGATCTCGTGAAACAGAAATGGCTGAACTATTATCACAAAATAGAACAGTTGGATCATTTTGCTTGAACTTAAGCTTTTCCAAAATTTCTCTTAGCCACAAAGTTTGACATCCAGCCAAAGATGCTGCGATATATTCCGCTTCAGTAGTAGAAAGTGCCACGATAGATTGCTTTTTCGATGACCATCAGATTGCTCCGCTTCCCAAATTAAACACATAACCCGAAGTACTTCTAGAATCATCAATACTTCCTCCAAGGTCACTATCGGTATAACCGATGAGTTTCACAGGTGCACGAGCATCATAAAAAATACCATAGTCAATAGTACCTTTAACATAACGAAGAATTCTTTTTGTTGCCTCCCAATGATTTGAATACGGTTTCTCCATAAACCTACTAATCAAACTTACAGCGAACATAATGTCAGGTCTCGTTGCTGTAAGATACATCAAGTTACCAACAAGACTTCGAAACATGGTTGTGTCAACAAGCCTTCCTTCACCTTGTTTGCTTAGCTTTAAACCAGTAATGCATGGGGTTGCAACAGGATTTGCATTCTCCATTTTGAAATTTTTTCAAAATCTCATGTGCATATTTCTCTTGTGAGATAAAGATTCCTTCATTTGTTTGTTGAACATTGATTCCCAAGAAATGATGTAATTTTCCCAAACCAGTCATCTCGAATTCATCCATCATCGATTTTTTGAAATCAATAATCATTTCCAAATCATTTCCAGTAAGAATAAGATCACCAACATACAAACTCACCATCATAAAACCACCATTATAATTTCTTTTTATGTAAAGTGTGTGCTCGTATGGACATCTTTTAAATCCAAATTTCAAGAGGTACTCATTAATACGTCCATACCATGCACGAGGTGATTGTTTCAACCCATACAACGCCTTCTTGAGTTTGTAGACTTTATCTTCTTCTCCTTGTTTTACGAATCCCGGCGGTTGTTCAATGTATATTTCTTCTTGAAGAAAACCATTCAAGAAAGCTGATTTGACGTTCATTTGAAATAACGTCCATCCATCTTGAGCAGCAAGAGAGATAATCAATCGAACAGTATCAAGTCGAGAGACGGGAGCAAATACCTCATTGAAGTCTTCACCTTCTTTTTGTTTGTAGCCTTTTGCTACCAATCTTGCTTTGTATTTGTTTATTGAGCCATCTAGGTTGGTCTTTATTTTGAACACCCATTTCACGCCAATTGGTGTTTTGTTTGAAGGCAAAAACATGAGCTCCCACGTATCATTTTTCTCAATAGACTTGATTTATTCATTCATAACCTCAATCCACTTTTCCTTTTGTGAGGCTTCTTCATATGAGATTGGATCTTCTCCCGCAAAGAATGCAAAATACACATAATCACCAGCATTCACCTCTCTAGTTTCATTGTAAATATCTATCAAACTTCTCGTTTTTCTTGGTATTGACTCCGGGGAATTTTGATAAGGCTCAACAACTTCATCATTTTCACATTACAAAGGTTGAACTTCATCACCTTCAACCTCAAGAATTGTCTGATTTGATATCCCAGAAAAATCTGAAAAATCATAATACGCCTTTTCATCAAAGCGCACATCTCTGCTGATCACGACTTTCTTTGACATTGGATTGTAGAGTTTGAATGCTTTAGTTTTTTGGCTATAGCCGATGAAAATGCATTTTTCAGATTTATCATCAAGCTTCGATCTCAATGCATTTGGAACATGTGAGTATGCAAGACAACCAAATGTTCTTAAGTGACTAACATTCGGTTTCTTGCCATACCAAATCTCGTTTGGAGTTAAATTCTCCAATTTCTTCGTTGGTGACCTATTTATCAAATAAACAGCACAAGACACGGCTTCGGCCCAAAACTCCAACGGTACATTTTTTTTTTCTTCAACATGTATCGAACCATTTCCATGATTGTTCGATTCTTGCGCTCGGCGACACCATTTTGCTGCGGCGTATAACAAGCAGTTAATTTATGTCTGATCCCATGGTTTTTGCAAAATTCTTCAAATAATGAGGATACATATTCTCCTCCACGATCACTTCGTAAATTCTTTATTTGAAAGCCAGACGATTTCTCAACTTGAAGTTTAAACTCTTTGAAACATGAAAGAGTTTGGGATTTTTCTTTCACAATAAAGACCCAACTTTTTCTTGTATAATCATCGACGAACAACAAGAAATATCTACCTCCTCCAAGCGATGGAACTTGCATAGGACCACAAAGATCGGTGTGCACTAACTCCAAAGCTGATTGCGATTGCCACTTTGATTTAGATGGGAAAGATTCACGATGTTGTTTTCCCAACTGACATTCTTCACACACTTCATTGATGACATCGGTTTTCGGCAAACCTTGAACCATGAAGCTCTTTGACAACTCCTTTAAACTTCGATAATTTAGGTGCCCGAATCTTTCATGCCACAACTTCGAGACTTGATCTTCAAAAGTGAGATAACAGGTGACATTCATGACATCAAGTTTGATAGGAAACAAATTGTTCGATCCCAACTTGATATTTGCAACATGATGATTTTTATATTTCATGATACACATATCTCCAGCAAAATGAATATCAAAGCCTTTTCTCAATAAATGCCCGACGCTTAATAAATTACTATGCAATCCAGGGACATAGAACACTTCTGACATTTTTTCAATTTTTCTGTTCTTCGTCTTGAAAGATATTTCTCCAACACCTTAGATTTTGTATGACTTGGCATCTCCAATAGTCACTTGACCATGATTCGCCTCTTCAAGCGTTGAAAACAAATCTTTGTTTCCAGTCATATGTGGACTTGCACCACTATCCAAGTACCAAATATTCTTGACATTTCCATCAAAAGCAATCAATAAAGTTTCAGAAGTTTCAACTTTATTTTGATGTAGAAACCCTGTCTCGCGTTTCTTCTCCGGATATTTCTCCCAACAATTATATATTTTGTGACCAGGTTTATGGCAGTGATCACACTCAATATAAGATTTTCTACCTTTGTAGGTACCTCGGCCTCCGCCTCTTTGATTATTTTGGAAAGATTGTCTCTCCATCTTTTGAGACTCATCGTTTCGTTTTTCTTGTATTTGTTGGTCGTACGAATGTCTACCACTACTTCTTTGATTACGACTTCTTCCTTGACCACGATAAAATCCACGGCCTCCCGTAGAAGAGAATTGGGATTTTAAGGCTTGATCTTGCGTATAATTAATTTGAGGATTTCGTTGAATAATTCTAACCTCGTGAACCTCCAATCTTCCTTGTAAGCCTTCTATGGACATTGAGGTTATATCTTGTGACTCCTCAATAGCCACAACAATGTGGTCAAATTTACTTGGCATACTTCGTAAGATTTCTTCAACCACTCTTTGAACTTCTAGGACTTCGCCATTTGATTAGACACAGAAGTCACTCGGGTGAAATATTCCGAGATCTTCTCATTGTCACGCATCTCTAACTTCTCGAATTCTGCTCGTAGAGATTGTAGACGAACTTTCTTAACTTGATCTTGTCCAGAATAGGTTGTCTCCAACACCCTCCATGCATCTTGAGCACTTGCAACTTTCGAAATTCTTTCATAAACATGAATTTCAAGTGCTTGATAAATTTGGAAAAGTGCTTTTCGATCCTTTTGTTTTGTGCTCTTCAAGACAAAAGGATCGAAAAGCACTTTTCCAAATTTATCAAGCACTTGAAATTCCTGTTTATGAAAGAATTTTGAAAGTTACAAGTGCTCAAGATGCATGGAGGGTGTTGGAGACAACCTATTTTGGACAAGATCAAGTTAAGAAAGTTCGTCTACAATCTCTACGAGCAGAATTCGAGAAGTTAGAGATGCGTGACGATGAGAAGATCTCGGAATATTTCACCCGAGTGACTTTTGTGTCTAATCAAATGGCTTCAAATGGCGAAGTCCTAGAAGCTCAAAGAGTGGTTGAGAAAATCTTACGAAGTATGCCAAGTAAATTTGACCACATTGTTGTGGCTATTGAGGAGTCGCAAGATATAACCTCAATGTCCATAGAAGGCTTACAAGGAAGATTGGAGGCTCACGAGGTTAGAATTATTCAACGAAATCCTCAAATCAATTCTACGCAAGATCAAGCCTTAAAATCCCAATTCTCTTCTACGGGAGGCCGTGGATTTTATCGTGGTCAAGGAAGAGGTCGTAATCAAAGAAGTAGTGGTAGACATTTGTACGACCAACAAGAGGTCGTAATCAAAGAAGTAGTGGTAGACTTCTGCTCTGATACCAGTTTGAAGAAAATATATATTGAAAAGTGAAGAATAGAACTTGAATTATATTTCTTATTTGCTTGTTATGATTTTAATATACAAACATTACATCATGCATTCCTATTTATAATACATGAAAAAACATGACTCTTCAATTATAAGACATGACTCTTAAAGTATAAGACATGTCTCTTAAACTAAATGACATGACTCTTGAAGTATGAGACATGTCTCTTAAACATTATGACATGTCTCTTCAACTAAATGACTTTTGGAATATATTTATAATTTGGTTTACACCAACATATAATGAATCTCAATAAAACTTTCAAATATACTAATATTTTTCTTAACACAAAAATTACTTTCTAAAACACAAAATTTACTTACTAAACGTAACTCTTAAGTGCGATCCTCGTACTTTCACTCATATATAATTGGAGGGACAACCATCACCCTCGTAATGAGTACGAGGAGAAGAAGAATGTTTTTGCTACATATGCGGAGATAGTGACGTATCCATAATTTTAAATTTAGGGGTACAAAATTAAATAAATTAGTGTGTGTGTGTGTGTGTGTTTGTGTATATATATATATATATATATATAAATATATATACAACACAAAATATACAAATAAAAAACTTGTAGTATACTTTTTTAAGGGGTTTCATCTTTTTTCTAAAAAAATTCATAACAAATAAGTTATTATTCTTACATGAAATGATTATTGAAATATAGATGAAAAAAGATTGTATTCAAAAATTATTAACTACAACAACTTATATTATATATTTAATAAATTAATTTTTTTAATTTAAATTATTACTGCAACTTAACTTCTTCAATAGAAACACAGGGTTTAACTCCAAGGAAGAAAAATTACATTTTATTTTATTTACAAAACATAAAAACAACAAAAAATAAATATCAAAAAAAAATTTATGTTTGTAGGGGTTGAACCCTTGTGCCTTAGTTCCAAAATAAAGCCTACACCCACTTCACCTTCTTCACATTTTAGGAAATATTACTACCTATTATGTATACATAGTATAGTTTGGGGGTACAGCTGTACCCCCTTGAACCTTAACAGATCCACCCCTGTGCAGGGGAATGCATGTGGTGAGGGATTGCCCTAAGATGGGTCCACTATGGTAGAATCGCACGAGTAGAGGCAATCACACCACGGGGATGACGAAGCCTAATATCATGGGGCTATTCAATTGGTTAATGTCATCAAATATAGGAGAGACCCACCCAAAATCGAGATGTCGAGTGGGCAAGGGTTGATGTTAGCGCGGAGCTACATCAACGGACGCGAGGTACGAGCCTTAGTGGACATGGGGCAAGCATGGCCTAACGTGCCAAACGGTGATGCACGGGTGGGAGAAATGTGCGAGTCTTGCTCGGTCGAGTGTGGGCATAAAGATTCATGGGCGCGCCAATCCGGTGGAAGCTGCTAGAACCTTGCGGAGGTATGTGAACGTTTAGAGGCCATTCTAGTAGCTTAAGTGGCTGAAATTCGAGATTAGCCTTAAAAGGCTTATAACTTTCCAAAACATTGTACTCCCTCCGTCCGTTCTGTTGTCGTATTATGAAAATATTCTTATCTCATTCTATCTGTCCCATTTACATTTTCAAAAGATAATCATTTCTACTTTTCTACTTTTTCAATAAAAAGTGTTATTTCACACTTTTAATTATTTTAAACACAGGGATATTATAGTCATCTGATACCTATAAGTACAACACCAATCATCTTTCTTAACTTACGTGAAATTATCAAATACGGTAGATAGAACGGGACGAAGAGAGTAGTGTTTATTTGGATTCTACTTGTAAATAGTAAGAAATGGCATAGTAAAATTCTCTAAAAGGTGCTTGTAAACATAGAGACATACACTACAAAAAAAATTCGGCAGTGCTGGCAGCCAAATTCGTCAGGACTCCGTGAAATACTGACGGACAATGGCCGCCAGCATTTTTGTGGTCAGGAATCCAGCATACTGACGGGAAAATGTTCCCGCCAGGAATGCTGGCGGATTCCTTGATGGCTTTACCCGCCAGTATTCCTGGCGGGTTTGCCCGCCAGGAATATCTGATGCTTTCCTGGCAGGTAAGCCGTCAGCATTCCTGACGTTTACACCCGCCAGGATTTCCTAGCGGGTTGGCCGTCAGCATTACTGGCGGGTACACCCGCCAAAATTTTCTGGCGGGTTAACCGTCAGCATTCCTAGCAGGTTTTGTTTTCAGCATTACGCTGGTTTTCCTGGCAACAATTTGCTGTAATTTCCTTCAAAAATTCTATTAATAATATTTCTGATATATTAATTAATAATTAAATTAAAATAATAAACAAATAAAATTTTAGATAATCCAAAATAAAGTATCCACTAATAAAAAAATCAAAACAAATCATTCAATAATTAAAAATCAATTCATCAATCGAATGTATAAAAAAATCCTGAACTATCCATCCATATCTAAATCTGCTCACCATCCGGATCACGGGGAGGCCGACGAAGCCATGGCCTGAGCAACAACTTCTTCAATTTGCTGTTGGAGCCTCAATTGGGAACGCTCTTACTCCTCACGGATCCGCTGAATCTCCAGCGCCTGCTCCTCGCGGATCCGCTGAAGCTGCTCAAGCTACTCCTGCTGGGACTGCCACCTACGCCTGGAGCTGACGAATATCGGCGGTGGAGGTGGAAGAAGTAATGCACCCCTTCTGAGTCTTCCCAAAGCATCCAAGGCCATAGCGTCGACCCTTCCTATTCCCGACAACCTGTAGGTAGACCTCGTTCGGGTCTACCTGAGGACTGCTATCATCAGACGACGCAACACGCCTCTCCTCCAAAGAATTCTCATAGTCCTCCTGATATCAAAATTTTCACCTATTATTACTAAACAACTTTTATCTGATTTTATAATAAATCAGATATATATAACATATAAAACTTACAGCTATCTTCTGGGTTTTGGGATCCATAAATGTGACGTCGGGATTTCGATGATACCTCAACAGAAGCTCGTAGTTACTGGGTTGCGTACCCGTCTGTGCATCCTGTATTTAAAGATACATTTATAATATTTAATATAATGAATTAATTAAAATATAAATTATACATGTGTTCAATAATATAATTAATTACTTAAAATATTATTATCGACTTACAATCTTGGCCGCCTGTCGATTAGCCGGCATAGACCCGCCTCGATACTTCGCTATACCAGTCGAAGGGCCTCCGGGCTCGCTCATTCTGTTCCGTCTGGCCTTCTCAGACTTCTCCACCTCCTCAGGCCGCTGAAACTCCACCAGCCATATGTTTCAAATCGACTCCCCTACGCAGGCAGGTATAGTCTCATTCTGTCGATACGCCTTCTTCCACTCGTATATACGACTGTTATAATTATCTTACATCGCTATGTAGAATGCCGCCTTGATGGCATTCTCGTCGTATATACTCCTGTCCCACCAAACCAATCCCTACAAAAAAAGTACAATTAGACAAAATAAGCAATCAATTACTTAACACAAATCAAAATAAATAAAAAAATTTACCCTAAAACGAGGCCAACACGTCCGACGATGGTTGTCCGGGATGTGCTCGAATTTCCACCCGTCTGGATGGATACGAGACTCGCGTATAGTTCCGAGATAGGTCGGCAAGTCCTTCGACGGACTTCGTAACCTAAAAATTAATAAGTTTATTTCAACATATGTCAAATAATTAAATTATATATTGAACACATAACAAAATTTATTAAAATGTTACTTACCTATTTGGTACCGATGTGATATTTTATCTCATCGATAGACCTCTAACTAGAGTTCCTGCACTTAGTTCGTGGGCAAGGGCATTTTAGTTTATCACCGTCCCTCTCTGCAGAATCATGCGTGAGTGTAAATTGTACGAAACTATCTAAACCGGCCACAAATGCCGATTTAGAAATCCAGGAAATATTCCGTTTGTACATCCAACTACGATCATCAGCCATCCTAAGATTTTTGAGTGTTAAGTGTGTTCTAGAATTAAAGAAGGTGGCAAAATTTCGGCCAGCATTACGAGAAGAATGAGTAATTCGAGTTGTAATTGGTAAGACTTCTATCCTATTCAAGAACGTGACGTTTAGTAGCATGTATTATCTTAAAATATGCATTTTTCTTAGATTCAAAATTTCGACAGCATCTCCCCTCAGTTCTCGTAGTGCACGTATATTTCAGTGCACCCGAGAACAATTAGAGAGATGCAAAAACCAAATTTAAAAAAAAAAAAAAAAAAACATACACATAAGATAACCATACTACAAGTCACATTCTCAAACTGTCCAAAAATGGGACAATTCGAAATTTAGTATCAAACTCTATATTTGATACT
>BMAC01000117.1:191506-275810 GCA_014905375.1 Phtheirospermum japonicum
ATGTTTTTGCTACATATGCGGAGATAGTGACGTATCCATAATTTTAAATTTAGGGGTACAAAATTAAATAAATTAGTGTGTGTGTGTGTGTGTGTTTTGTGTATATATATATATATATATATATAAATATATATACAACACAAAATATACAAATAAAAAACTTGTAGTATACTTTTTTAAGGGGTTTCATCTTTTTTCTAAAAAAATTCATAACAAATAAGTTATTATTCTTACATGAAATGATTATTGAAATATAGATGAAAAAAGATTGTATTCAAAAATTATTAACTACAACAACTTATATTATATATTTTAATAAATTAATTTTTTTAATTTAAATTATTACTGCAACTTAACTTCTTCAATAGAAACACAGGGTTTAACTCCAAGGAAGAAAAATTACATTTTATTTTATTTACAAAACATAAAAACAACAAAAAATAAATATCAAAAAAAAATTTATGTTTGTAGGGGTTGAACCCTTGTGCCTTAGTTCCAAAATAAAGCCTACACCCACTTCACCTTCTTCACATTTTAGGAAATATTACTACCTATTATGTATACATAGTATAGTTTGGGGGTACAGCTGTACCCCCTTGAACCTTAACAGATCCACCCCTGTGCAGGGGAATGCATGTGGTGAGGGATTGCCCTAAGATGGGTCCACTATGGTAGAATCGCACGAGTAGAGGCAATCACACCACGGGGATGGACGAAGCCTAATATCATGGGGCTATTCAAATTGGTTAATGTCATCAAATATAGGAGAGACCCACCCAAAATCGAGATGTCGAGTGGGCAAGGGTTGATGTTAGCGCGGAGCTACATCAACGGACGCGAGGTACGAGCCTTAGTGGACATGGGGCAAGCATGGCCTAACGTGCCAAACGGTGATGCACGGGTGGGAGAAATGTGCGAGTCTTGCTCGGTCGAGTGTGGGCATAAAGATTCATGGGCGCGCCAATCCGGTGGAAGCTGCTAGAACCTTGCGGAGGTATGTGAACGTTTAGAGGCCATTCTAGTAGCTTAAGTGGCTGAAATTCGAGATTAGCCTTAAAAGGCTTATAACTTTCCAAAACATTGTACTCCCTCCGTCCGTTCTGTTGTCGTATTATGAAAATATTCTTATCTCATTCTATCTGTCCCATTTACATTTTCAAAAGATAATCATTTCTACTTTTCTACTTTTTCAATAAAAAGTGTTATTTCCACACTTTTAATTATTTTAAACACAGGGATATTATAGTCATCTGATACCTATAAGTACAACACCAATCATCTTTCTTAACTTACGTGAAATTATCAAATACGGTAGATAGAACGGGACGAAGAGAGTAGTGTTTATTTGGATTCTACTTGTAAATAGTAAGAAATGGCATAGTAAAATTCTCTAAAAGGTGCTTGTAAACATAGAGAACATACACTACAAAAAAAATTCGGCAGTGCTGGCAGCCAAATTCGTCAGGACTCCGTGAAATACTGACGGACAATGGCCGCCAGCATTTTTGTGGTCAGGAATCCAGCATACTGACGGGAAAATGTTCCCGCCAGGAATGCTGGCGGATTCCTTGATGGCTTTACCCGCCAGTATTCCTGGCGGGTTTGCCCGCCAGGAATATCTGATGCTTTCCTGGCAGGTAAGCCGTCAGCATTCCTGACGTTTACACCCGCCAGGATTTCCTAGCGGGTTGGCCGTCAGCATTACTGGCGGGTACACCCGCCAAAATTTTCTGGCGGGTTAACCGTCAGCATTCCTAGCAGGTTTTGTTTTCAGCATTACGCTGGTTTTCCTGGCAACAATTTGCTGTAATTTCCTTCAAAAATTCTATTAATAATATTTCTGATATATTAATTAATAATTAAATTAAAATAATAAACAAATAAAATTTTAGATAATCCAAAATAAAGTATCCACTAATAAAAAAATCAAAACAAATCATTCAATAATTAAAAATCAATTCATCAATCGAATGTATAAAAAAATCCTGAACTATCCATCCATATCTAAATCTGCTCACCATCCGGATCACGGGGAGGCCGACGAAGCCATGGCCTGAGCAACAACTTCTTCAATTTGCTGTTGGAGCCTCAATTGGGAACGCTCTTACTCCTCACGGATCCGCTGAATCTCCAGCGCCTGCTCCTCGCGGATCCGCTGAAGCTGCTCAAGCTACTCCTGCTGGGACTGCCACCTACGCCTGGAGCTGACGAATATCGGCGGTGGAGGTGGAAGAAGTAATGCACCCCTTCTGAGTCTTCCCAAAGCATCCAAGGCCATAGCGTCGACCCTTCCTATTCCCGACAACCTGTAGGTAGACCTCGTTCGGGTCTACCTGAGGACTGCTATCATCAGACGACGCAACACGCCTCTCCTCCAAAGAATTCTCATAGTCCTCCTGATATCAAAATTTTCACCTATTATTACTAAACAACTTTTATCTGATTTTATAATAAATCAGATATATATAACATATAAAACTTACAGCTATCTTCTGGGTTTTGGGATCCATAAATGTGACGTCGGGATTTCGATGATACCTCAACAGAAGCTCGTAGTTACTGGGTTGCGTACCCGTCTGTGCATCCTGTATTTAAAGATACATTTATAATATTTAATATAATGAATTAATTAAAATATAAATTATACATGTGTTCAATAATATAATTAATTACTTAAAATATTATTATCGACTTACAATCTTGGCCGCCTGTCGATTAGCCGGCATAGACCCGCCTCGATACTTCGCTATACCAGTCGAAGGGCCTCCGGGCTCGCTCATTCTGTTCCGTCTGGCCTTCTCAGACTTCTCCACCTCCTCAGGCCGCTGAAACTCCACCAGCCATATGTTTCAAATCGACTCCCCTACGCAGGCAGGTATAGTCTCATTCTGTCGATACGCCTTCTTCCACTCGTATATACGACTGTTATAATTATCTTACATCGCTATGTAGAATGCCGCCTTGATGGCATTCTCGTCGTATATACTCCTGTCCCACCAAACCAATCCCTACAAAAAAAGTACAATTAGACAAAATAAGCAATCAATTACTTAACACAAATCAAAATAAATAAAAAAATTTACCCTAAAACGAGGCCAACACGTCCGACGATGGTTGTCCGGGATGTGCTCGAATTTCCACCCGTCTGGATGGATACGAGACTCGCGTATAGTTCCGAGATAGGTCGGCAAGTCCTTCGACGGACTTCGCAACTTAATAATTAATAAGTTTATTTCAACATATGTCAAATAATTAAATTATATATTGAACACATAACAAAATTTATTAAAATGTTACTTACCTATTTGGTACCGATGTGATATTTTATCTCATCGATAGACCTCTAACTAGAGTTCCTGCACTTAGTTCGTGGGCAAGGGCATTTTAGTTTATCACCGTCCCTCTCTGCAGAATCATGCGTGAGTGTAAATTGTACGAAACTATCTAAACCGGCCACAAATGCCGATTTAGAAATCCAGAAATATTCCGTTTGTACATCCAACTACGATCATCAGCCATCCTAAGATTTTTGAGTGTTAAGTGTGTTCTAGAATTAAAGAAGGTGGCAAAATTTCGGCAGCATTACGAGAAGAATGAGTAATTCGAGTTGTAATTGGTAAGACTTCTATCCTATTCAAGAACGTGACGTTTAGTAGCATGTATTATCTTAAAATATGCATTTTTCTTAGATTCAAAATTTCGACAGCATCTCCCCTCAGTTCTCGTAGTGCACGTATATTTCAGTGCACCCGAGAACAATTAGAGAGATGCAAAAACCAAATTTAAAAAAAAAAAACAAAAAACATACACATAAGATAACCATACTACAAGTCACATTCTCAAACTGTCCAAAAATGGGACAATTCGAAATTTAGTATCAAACTCTATATTTGATACTAGATCTCAAACGGGTCTAAGAAATAATAATTCAAAACTTAGTTTCAAATTTTTCTATTTGATATTAATTCTCAAACAAGTGATCTATATGCATCGCGTCACTTCGCCAAGGTTCCAAATAAGCAATTACCACCGTCACATTTTTGAAAAAATATTTTGAAAACTTAAATAAAACCACGTGACACCCTATCACGTTTTTAGAAAAAAAAAATTGAAAACCCGCTATTGGAGGGACAACACCTCCCGGCCGGCGGCCGGCGCCGTAACCCACGTCAACATCCGACGGTATACAACCAACAACACCAATGACAATAATATATATAAACAAAATTAAACCCCGGCCGATCACCACGGCCTCCCATGCATGAATAATATATATACAATTTTATTTTAAATTCCGACCGATCACCACGACCTCCCATGCATGAACAATATATATATACAATATAATGGGTGAATACATGCATATATCACAATATAATTTTTCCCTAAAGTTTATCTAATTTTTAAAGCAAACCCTAATAATCTAAATTAATACAATGATAAATCATAATACAAGATTGCTTCTAGTTAGGTAGATTTTGAAGTAGACACGTTGTCTATAAAGAGCCACACAACATTCGAATACAGGTCATCGCTTTCCTCGACCACCCTCACCATGTCTGCTCCAAAAATCAAACGGCTCCTTGCTAGCATGGTCACTAAAAACAGACGCCTTCATCGACTGTATCTAATGCTGAATTATAGATGTTTGGAGCCGACATGGGGAGGGCGTTTGAGGAGGACAATCTCTGTATGAATGCTGTATGCGCTCTTTATAGACACGTCTACTCCAGAATTTACCCAAACTTAATTATTCATAAATTGAACCTTAATTCGCTGATTATTTCTAAATTTAACCCTAATTACGAAATTATTCCTAAATTGAGCCCTAATTATATATTTATTCATAAATTGAACACTGATTATGTGATTATTCCTAAATTGAACCCTACTTATATAATAATTCGTAAATAGAACCCTAATAAGGGATTTTCTTAAATTTAACCCTAATTATATAATTATTCATAATTTGAACCCTGATTATATAATTATTCATAAATTGAACCCTAATTATGTGATTATCCCTAAATTAAACCATAATTAGGTGATTATTCCTAAATTGAACCCTAATTTCAAATTAAACATAAATTAAACCCTAATTGAAAAATAATTATATAACTATCCCTTAATTAAAAAAAAGGAAAACAGAATTTTATTTTATAAAAAAATAGATTTTTATTTCAAAAAAAAAAAAAATAGATTTTTATTTAAAAAAATTATTTTAAAGAAAAATAGATTCTTAAACTATAATTATAAATTATACCCTAAATTATTACATAATTTTAATTTATACACTAAATGAAACCCTAATTTCAAATTAAACKTAAATTAAACTCATACTTTAGTCCTAATCTTGTAATTAATTTCTAATTAACCCAACTTTCAACCCTAATCCCTAAACAAACACTAAACCCTAACTTTTAAAACTAATTATATAATAATTAATAAATAATAATTATATAAAAAATATACAAACAAATACAAATATACAAAAAAATATACAAAAATATAAAATTAAAATTGAAAAAGAAATTACCTTGGAGCAGTGGCAAAGGAGCGGCGCGGTGGCAGGAGGCTGTGCGGCTGGGCTTCTTGGCGGCGAGGCGAGGGGGACGGGGAGGCGGCGCGGCGTCTGGGATTCTTGGGCAGGGGGCGGCGAGGCGACGGGGATGGCGGGCGCGGCGATGGCTCGGCGACCGGGGGGGAGGGGGTTGACGGACAGGGGGAGGCGAGGCTGTGTGGTTGTGCGGCGACGACGGCGGCACCTTCGGTCGGCGACGGGGACGGGAAGGCAGGCGATGGCAGCTGCGAGGCGGCGGCGATGGGCGGCGACGGTGGCAGGGGCCTTGAAAGCTTTGAGGCGGGGCAATTTTTTTGTTTCCTTGCGTTTTGACAGAATGAGGCGGGGAAGGAGGGGGACCGATTTTTAGGGTTACAATCCTGACGGGCAGGGACGTCAGTATTATACTTATACGCTGACGGCCAAGGCCGTCAGCGTATATATTTTAATTTTTTTAATTAAAAATTACACGCTGACGGGCAGGGCCGTTAGCATGTTTCTTTTTTTTTTTTTTTTTTATCAAAAAATATATTCTAATGGGCATGATTTTATGATAGTTACGCGGGATAAATTCCCGCCCTATCCCTGAGGGGATGCTGACGGGGATAAATATTGGCGGCTATGACCGCCAGCAAGGTTTTCCACCAGTACTTCTAACGGCTTTTTGGTCGTCAGTATTGTCGATTTTTTTTTATAGTGATAGTATGGATATCTCTATAAACTAATATAAAGTTTTCTTTAGATATAAACATAGGAACATAGTATGGATATCTCTGGAAACTAATATAAAGTCTTCTTTAGATATAGATTAGTGCCCTATAAATATAAATAAGAGATCTATTAGATCGTTTGTAAGCATTAAATCAAAGAAATATTTTCAAATATAATAAAGTGGGAATATTTCTCAAGTGTCTTTATATTGTTCTTTGCTTTAATTTCTTCGTCAATTACACTTTCATTAACAAAACTTCTTTATCGGATTACGGCAAGTTATCGAAACGAAACGTCTTTTTTAAGTCGGCCAAAAGATATCATTTTCAATTGAAACTGTGTAATAAAGTACATTTATTTTTTATTTTTTTAAATGTACTTTAAAAATACTGGAGTATTTATCCACCACCACCAATAATAATAACAATAATTTTATTGTAATAACACCACCTAAATAACGATATACAAAAACTAATAACAAAGTATCAATATAATAATACAAATATAAAAACAATGGAACATTTGTAATAAACAAAGCACGCAGAATATAGGAAAAGGTATATATTATAGGGGAATTTATAAATCTAGGAAAAGGTATATATTATAGGGGAATTTATAAATCTGCCTATTTAAAAGTTTAAAAAACACGATCACGTCAGGGAACTTACAAATATACGAATGTAACTTAAACAATTTCACATGTACGAAGAAAATCATTTTTAAACCAATCGCTGTCAACCCATTAATTCTGCTACACGAATAAAATCACTTTTAGAATCATTCCATATCAACCCAAATTACGCTCCTTAAAAAGACATATCACCTAAAGTTAATTAAACTCAATACATGAATAAAATCATTTTTTTACTTAATTAATATCCAAACAAACTATATATCAACCCAAACTGCGACTTGAAAAATATTTTCCTAAATACTACAAATCAACCCAAATTCTGCTACTTAAAAAACACATATCAACTAAAATTAATTAAACTCAAATTATGCTATACGAATAAAACCGCTTTTTTTTTACTTAATTAAACCCAAATTACGACTTAAAAAATATTTTCCAAATACTGCAACGGTGAAATTGATGAAACATGTTTTAAAAAGATACCAAACAATACTAGTACGTTGAAACGAGTTTTAAAAGAGATACTCAAACAAACTATATATATCAACTCAATTGCGATTTGAAAATATTTTTTTTAAATACTTCTACTTTTAAACAAGTCCACATTTTCGACGGTTATATCGATCCACATCCTCGACTTGATGTAAGGTAGATTCGAAGGGATTTGGAGGAATGAAGGTTGGCGATAAAATCAATCAAAATTATTAAAAAAACCTCTAAAAAGTATGTAATTAGTCAAAATAATGAGAGAATATAGTATATTTATAAAAATTTTCATGTGATCGTAAAAATATAAAAGAAAAAGATAAATTATTTTTTCTTATAATTTTTCCTAATACATGAAAATAAGAGACGACCCTAGCTCTGTTGGTCCTATAGTCTATTAGGGTGGGCCAAAAAGCTGTAATATGAATCTACATTATTCACAACCCAAAGATTTTAAGAGTTGAACCAGAATTGGGCCCATATTGACATCTACCACTCTCAGGCAACTTGGAAATTAGCACCTCCAATTTTCGAAGGCCAAATTAACCCCGGAGAGAGAAAAAATGAAAAGTATATAATAATAAGTATATATATATACATAATAAACTTCCATCCCGACTACATCAAACCAATCTTAAGATAACACAAAGGTCTAATGGCAATAGGCAACGAATACTACAAAGCTTAGAAAATAACTACGGTATTTCGTGAAACCATGTTTTCATAAAAATTCTCAAAAATAATAATGACCGAAATATTAGTCAAGATCCTAGTGGAAATATTCAACTATGGCGGGACACCCACTTGAAATACAATTTTAGCCTCCTCGTTGACACATTCACCACTCTTTTTCCGTAAAAAAGGAAAAAATATTTGTTGTAAACAAAGACATGTTTGGACCAAAAGGACATTTCACTTTTATATTTGCCTTTTCCCTTTTCCCTAATTTCTCAATCGATCAGAGAAGGTGAGTCAGAAAAAAATTAATGTGGAATTAAGACGGTCTTATTGAAAAAAATTTAAATATATGACGGTTAAGGAAAGATTAGTGTGCAAGCACAACTGAGTGCACGACACGTGATTTTTTCGAATATTGATGATGAAATATATGATATACCTCAAGATTCCAAACACTTATCAAACGCAAACAAAAATTTGGTGGTAAGTTTTCAATGCCATGCATTTGATACACACGTGGTGCATCGCTTTTTGGTTGCCCTCTGCATGCTCTATAGGTTGCAACTCTGGGAGGACACGCTCACTTTCACGGGCCTATAAAATCCACAGCAATTTTAATTACACTCATCAACAACTGGTGTAGAATATATATTTATTTATATAGTGCGAAAAAATGGGTGCAAATGTGGACCCTTTGGTTGTCGGTCGAGTGATTGGGGATGTTGTTGACTTATTTGTGCCCACGGCGTCAATGTCCGTCCACTATGCATCAAAGCATGTCAACAATGGTTGTGATATCAAGCCCTCCGCGGCCGCTACGAAACCCAGGGTTACAATCACTGGCCATGCCAATGAGTTCTATACTTTGGTACATTAATAACTTTCTTCTTTCTATGTATGTATTATTTTTAATTTCCACTCTTATTTACAGAATAATATATTTAAAAATCCCCGATGCAACGACAAGAATATTGGAGTAACCCCTTTAAATTAAATTAAAGGAGAATCGAATTAATCTCATGAGTTTTTGAAATTTTGAAATTCTATTGGCCTTTTTTTGTAGTTACTCTAAACACTTGAGGGTATTTTTTATCCCTAAAAACCTAACTCTTTTCTATATATTATATATATATAGTAGTAATTTATAATTAGGTGTAACATTGCTAATTCTTGATGGTCACATCATGCATGCAGGTGATGACAGATCCTGATGCTCCGAGTCCAAGTGAGCCAAGCATGCGAGAGTGGGTTCATTGGTCAGTACTAATACGGCATATATATATCTATATATTTTGGCGTAAATATTGAACAATATACACAACAAATCAAATCAATTTATTTTTTGGTAGGATTGTGACGGACATTCCAGGCTGCTCCAGCGTCACTCGAGGTAAAAAAAAATTAATTACCGTAAATCCCATATGCATAAAACTCAAAACTAATTAATCTCCATTTGTATCTGTTTATTTAGCTATATGATATTTTTCCTGCCATTTCAATTTGCGTGCATGTTTGTCATGTTTACACTAGCTCCTTATGTTCGCTAAAAAAAAAAAAAATAAAAAAATAAAAAAATAAAAAGGAAACTCGAGGCTTAAGCATAAAACAAATCTATATAACATGCGAATGTATATTGCAGGAACTTGCAAACATCATCCAATTTTATAGAACTTTTTATATAGTTCAAATTACATATAAGAAATAAACATGCACCTAATCTAGCATAAAACTAAGTCAATTTGTCTTGTCACCATGGATGTAAATGTAGCATAATGTATTTCCTTTCAACTAATTAATTTTTTGTAGCACAAATAATATAGTTCAAGCAATATAGTCCGCTCTTCGGACAGAGGAAACCACTCGAAAATTTAGGTATCTAAATGTTTGATTGGTTGAGGTGATTTGATAACTAAATAGGTAAAGAGTAATAGTTGATAATTGATTGTAAATTATTATTTAGTAAATTATTTGATTGAAAATTAATTTACTGATATAGAAATGATCGAAGATGTAAAAGTAATATACATAAAAGCAAGAAAATATAAATAGTAACAAATAAATTTTATTAATAAAGACTTTATTTTTTAAAAATAAAATTAAGAAAGAAAATCAATAATTAATTGATAAATATAATTTCATTATGTCTAGTCTTTGTTTTTTGACCGAAAGGCCGAGAAAAATAATATTTATATATAACTGTAAAATATATGTTAGTATATAAAAACAATTTTTACAAAGTAAAACGATAAAAATTAAATTTTCTTCAATCACTTATCAAATGATTAGAAAAAAGGTGATATGGTGTGTTTTAAGCCTTAATCAATTATCATGAGCCGATTAAAAATATCTACCAAGCAACACTGTTATCAAAATCACGATTCAACTCATAAAATATTGTATATATCGATTCAATTATGTGTAAATTCGTACGTTCGGAAATTCATAAAGATCGTAAAAATATCGTGATTTTGTACGGATCGTCCAAGTCTAATAAAATGGTACAATTGAACCACTTTTTTTGTTTTTTTAATAAATATTTTGGCCATTGAATCACTTTTTTTCCTAAATAAATTAATTTGGCAATTGAATCACCTTTTTTTTTCTTTTCTTTTTCGCCTAATGGGCATGTTAATTATTTTATAAGCCCAGTCATAAAATACAGATAAGCAAATAAAAGAAAATCCTACACCAAATTAGGAATTAAATGATTCATGTATTTAGTTTTAAGTTATTATTTAATTTATTATTGTTAATTTGTGATTGTTGTTACGATTTACTTCCAACAATCCGATTTTCAAAATTTCTGACCAATTCAAACACAATTTTAACAACCTTATCAAGCATTATAAATGAGTTTATTAGGATGAAAAACTATCGTCTTATCTAAAACGTTAAACCAAACATCCCCAAGTTCTCACTTCTAATTCTGATCCAATGCCGTTCAAAAACTTGGATATTTTATCGAACTTTGACTGAAATTATGTAATTTGATAGAAATTTGACTCTGGCAACGTATTAAATAAATTAACGATTTGAGTGAGCCGGCACAAAGAATGCCTCCCAAGCCTTTTAAATCTCAAATTTTGACACGTTCATTTTACCAAATAATTACAGAATTTATGACAAGAGTTAGTTGCCCGTTAGAATAAAAAAATAATTACAAATTAATTATTGTTTCAAAGTAATTGTGATTTTTTTGGATTTTTTTGCTATTTTTTTCAACTTTATCCCTATTCATTTGTAAAAATCAAAACAAATTTACGGTAATAAAATAATTATTAAAAAAAATATTTAAATGTGGATGGGTGCAGGTAGGGAGGTGGTGGAGTATATAGGGCCAAGGCCAACGGTGGGAATACACAGGTACATAATAGTGCTGTTCCGGCAGATGAAAGGCGCTGGCGTGGTTGGGTTGGACGAGGCAGCACCGGCTTCGCGCTCACATTTCAACACCAGAGCCTTTGCCCATCACTTTGATCTTGGATTGCCCGTTGCCACCGTTTATTTCAATGCTCACAAGGAGCCTGCTTCCCGAAAGCGTCACATCAATTAATATGGTTTTTATTTTTATTATTATATATATGTTTCGAACAACTTAATCCTGTTTTTCAATGAAATTTTAAGTTTGCTATTATCTTTATAAAACTATTTTCACTTCCATCGGGCCAAAAGCTCCTTGGTTACAATTTGTTATTTTAGCGATGCCGATATCCTAAGTTATATATGCCAATTAAAGAACTCAAATCATTAAGCCAGACCTTTGAAACCAAAATTTTAAAACACAATAATTTATTTGTTTGTTATTCATTTTCGATATGAGAAATATAACAAATTAATATTGTTTTAATAATCTACTATTTAAAGTACAGTGCACACTGCAAAACGTAAATAAATAAAAACATTATTATCTTAAGAAATTTGGACAATAGCAATATTGTATATGGCTAGTATTAACATTACATGTTTGAAAAAACAGCACTAGTTTACTACAAAAGTATCATATTATTTCCTAAGTGAAATTAATTGTTATTTTCAAGAATGCATATTGTACTATTAAAAGTACTACATTACACTATAAGCTCCACCGTGTTTCTAAGTTAATTAACAGAAGCACTACCAAAAAGGAAGATAATCACTACCATAGCAATTTGAGAAACATATAGATTTATTACAAAATTTACATGTCTTCCTTCCCATTCAATCTACCACATTTTGATTTGAATGTTTGAATTGAAAATTAAAAGTCATAGGATGGTCCGTGATATTCCCATAAGCTCGCGCCACATTTTGGTGTGACACACGTCGATTAGTGATTTTATATGGCACATTAGGGAACCCATCAAATTTGATTGCAAGTCCACTGTGTTTTAATGATGTGTCTCACCGGGATAACCAGTCAATTCAAGAGACGATCTTACTTAATTTTCAATTTAAGTCGAATTTAAAATTGGATCCTCTACTTTGTCTTACAGAATATACTTAAAAGAACATAAAATAATAAAAGAAACAAGACCAAAACTCCCATCATGAACAAAATAAATTATCTCATGCATTAAAATATTGATCAACAATTCAGGACAAAAACTTTACCTCTAGGAGGAAAATGATTCAAAATACCCATTTTCACACACGTATTGATAAGAGAAAATGATTCAAAATATCCATTTATGAAAGACAATATTTTTTTATACCCATAAATGAACAGAAGGGGTGTTTTTTTTTTTCCCATTTTTGAATGGAAAAATCTAAAATGTCCTTACTTGTAAAATTTAAAAGTTCGGGGCGAGTAGCATTATTTTGGTCGAGTAGTTTAAAATATTTTGGTCGAGCAACATTATTTGGGTCGAGCAATACAAATATTTGGTATGGAGAGTGTTTTTTATGTTTGGGGCGACAGGTGATAAATGTTTGAGTTGAGCAGTTTAATATTTTAGGACGAGAAAGGTTGTTTGGGTCGAGCAATGCAATGGTTTGAGTTGTATGATTTGTATGTTTGGGGAGACAGGCGATAAAAGTTTGGGGCGAGTAGTTTAAAATATTTGGGACGAGCAATTTTATTTGGGTTGAGGAGTTTAATATTTTTGGATTGAACATTTTGGTCTTTTTATATTACAAAATGGGTAAAAAAAATATTTTGTTCATTTTTAAGTAAAAAAGAGTTTTATATTGTCTAAAAGGGTAAAAAAGACAAAGCCTCTGTTAATAATAAAATTGAGAATTCAGACTAATTAACAAATAAAGTTTAATACGTACTATTTGTCAAATTTCCTTTTATTATTTTTTTTAAAGTTTCTGAGGACTAAAATTTAAACATTGCATAAACATGGGCTATGAAGCCGCACTTCTCCATTCTAGGAGGCGAAAAGTGTAATATGCGCATAGTGTCTCAATTGAATCGGTGCAACCAAACGCGCCTCCGTTTTCCCGCCATTTGTATCCATTTCCCGCCGTATTAGCATTCTTCACCACTACATGTATAATAAATCGATAATTTTCGTTCTCAACTCAACCAAAATCCCCTTCCTAATCTATTCATCTCAATAGCTCTCTTTACAATCCCATACAGAGATGCCGACCGTTGCCAGAACCCGTTCGTCTCTGCGGGCAGATCCTGCTGCCGAGATCCGGAGCACCACCGTGACTCCCCGGAAAAGCAGATCGAGATCCGATTCGGATGCTTCAATTGGATCTCCGATTCGTAAATCACCTCGACTATGCTGCCAAGACAGTCCTAAAAGTCCCCCAACAGTTAGCGTGAGTTCAATCACTGAATAATGCCTTCTAGTTTTTTTTCTTCGTGAAATTGCGATCTGTTTTTATAGAATGACATTTATGGCTTAATTGAAATGTTGCACTCGATTATTAGACTAACAATTTTGCATCTTGAGTGTTATGTGAAGTATTATTGGTCATGATTCCGAGTTTCTGAAGATAATTGCGGTCAAGGTAATTTGCAATGATTTTTTTGATTTTATCCATGACCTCAGGTGATTGAAAAGTGTGTGAAGTCCGTGAGCTTGAGTCTTGAAAAAAGATTTTCTGAGAATTTTCTGGAAAAACCAACCTGGGATCCCACAGGCAAGGGCTAATTCTCAATAGATCTCATTTTATCATATGTATTTTAGTTTATGGTGATTTTATTTAGCATCGATTAACTCCTCTATGGTGATTCATATGCTAGTAGATACGGAGCAGTTGAGAGCTGTTAAAGAGGCACTACACGTGTCTACTGTCCCAAAGACTGTTGTGTGCCGCGAAGATGAGCAGAATAGGATTTTGGATTTCTGCAAGAAAAGCATCAAAGAAGAGAAGGCTGGGAGTTTGTATATGTGTGGATGTCCGGGGACAGGAAAGTCATTGTCAATGGAAAAAGTAAAAGAGATTCTTGTCAATTGGGCAAATGAGGTACTCATACTTGGCTCTTCTGAATTTTATTACAATAAATTCCCATATCAAATTAGATTAAGATGATATTTCTTGTTTATCAATGTCGTACATTATTAATCCTCTGCCAATTGAAAGTTTGAACGGAGACAGTTGTAAAATGACAGAATTGACACGAATGGGATTGTGGGTGCCTACATTAATGTAGTTGATTAGCGAGATATTTGCTCATACTTTTGTATGCCAAAATTGTTAATTCATATAAAATGTATTCTAAGCTTCCATTCTCCAGTTGGGTTATTAAAGCCATTTTCACCTGTAGGATGTAACTTTTTTTTTTAATAGAGGTTACTATGTTTTTATTCATCACAAAAAATCAATTATGCGCTCCTACCATCCTAGGATTTATTTTCTTGTTTTATTCTATTCTTTGCCAATAGTCAATTTTTTCTTGTATTTTTCTTTCCCTGTGGGATCAGGATGGTGCAGAGACTCCAGATATATTATCAATCAATTGTACCTCTCTTACAAACACTAGTGAAATTTTCAGCAAGGTACAACAATGCTATGCAATTTTAATATTATGATTTCAAACCAAGGAGATCGAATATCTTAACTTGCTGGGTTTTACAGATTCTTGGACAATGTCATCCGAAGAAGAAAGATAATCGTTCAACATCATCGTTGCAGCTTCTCCAGAACCTCTATTCGCAGAAGCAGCCACATGGCATGAAGATGATGTAAGTATCAGAAGCAGCTTTGAATCACTGTTTGTAAATGCAATTGAGAGGGTATTGTTTCTTATACTTGAGAATTTATCACCTTGTTGTCAATTTTGAAATGGTCAACAGATTAGTTCTAGCTGATGAGTTGGATTATTTGATCACCAAAGACCGAGCTGTGCTTCACGATCTTTTCATGCTAACAACTTTGCCATTTTCCAAGTGTATTTTAATAGGTATGTTAAGTTCACATTGGTTTTATTTACATCTTGTGAGTTGGTTCTTAACCTCTTTGCTTCATGTTTACAGGGATTGCTAATGCTATTGACTTAGCTGACAGGTTTATCCCGAAACTGCAATCTTTAAATTGTGAGTGCTTTTATTGGCATCAGCTCATTCTCATTAACTCCTAATGCTTTCATTTATGGATGCAATGGGTTGGTTTCTAAGAACGATGGAAAGCTACTCTCCATGATTTTATTTTGCAGCCCACTACATCATTTAATTATGAAGATATGCTGGAATTTGTTTTCTAGTTACTTGTTCTTTTTCACTTTTGGACTCCATGAGCATATTTTTGTCTGTTTTATCAGAAGTATTTGATATAATTCTGAGCATAGTTATACTTTTCTTTGTGTCCAAGTACTTTGTATGGAGTTAGCGTAGTTTTGACCGCCCGCTCTTCATGGTACAACTTGTTTATGAGCTTGCTTCTTTTTTCTAGGCAAACCTGCAGTCATAACATTTCGCGCCTACTCCAAGGATCAGATTATCGTGATTCTCCAAGAAAGACTGAGGGTAAACCTTTTTTTACTTTCATGTCGATATGTTTTCTTTACACGAGCATTATTATTCCATCATTTCCATCAACTTAACCGAGACATCAAACTGGATTTAAAAGATACTGGCCTTTGCGCCATAATTTCAAATTGGGGTGTGCAAAACCGGACCGGACTGGTGATATTACATCCCAAACCCGTCAATTTATGGTTCGGACCGGGATGTTCTGGCTTTGCTCATCAGTAATACCTTAAAAGAAGCATTGTCACAGATCTCACAGTTTAGAAACTCTTGTAGTGAACAAATGAATACTATTATTATCAGTCTAATATAACTGCAATTCCAACAGGCACTTCCTTATACTGTCTTCCAGCCTCAAGCAGTGGAACTCTGTGCTAGGGTGAGTGATATCATGCACTACTTTTCTGAAGAAGATTTTCTTTTTCTCGGATCTTTCATCATTTCTATAAATTTTATTTTCTTTCTTTAGTTTCCTTGCTCTCTTTTTCACTGGTGACTTAAGGCTCAGTAGTATTCTGAATACAATGCTTCTATTTGCTTCAGAGAGTTGCTGCAGCATCTGGAGATATAAGAAAGGCTCTTTCTGTTTGCAGGTTTGTGTATTGAATGTTGTTCTCTAAATCCATTTTTCTTAGCTTTAACTGGCGAAGCAGTTCCACTTATCTGCTGCTATAAATAATTCCAAGTTCTTTGGACAGTGGATGACTTATTAAGACCAATTAGTTATTAGATATCTGTATGTGGTTGGTTTCAGGAGTGCAATTGAATTGTTAGAAGCTGAGAGAAGAGAACCTACCAGTGATATTACAGGGGTTCATCAAATGCCTGCTGCCCATGAAATGGCGACAAATAAAATAAATAACATGGTAGGCATTGTTTATACGACTCTTAGCTATTATTAAACTTTCATTTTCATATATATTATTAGAATGTCAATCAAGCAGCTCTTACCTATTAAGCTTTTTGAAATGCTCAACAAACCCACTCTGAAGATTTACTATTTATTGAATTTTCCTTTTCATTTCATTGTGTACATTCTGGGTTATTATACACGAGAACTCAGTCACACCCTTACGACTCATGAAGTTGCATCCCATCCATCCATCCATCCATCAGTTCTATTCAATACTATGCTTTTCTTGTATATCTTTTTCAGTGTGCATCATAAGTAGGTCTCTTCCATTTCATTTTTTCAACACCATGACTTTTATTTAGCTGCTTCCCTCTTATATTTCTTGGTTTGGGAATTTTACAGGTGAGGATAGATCATGTTGCTGCTGCATTGTCAAAGACATTTAAATCCACTGTGGTAGACACCATTCAATCTCTGCCGCAACATCAACAGGTAAGCTCTACTACTACTATTATTATTATTATTATTATTATTATTATTATTATTATTGATTTCTCGTGGTTTTCTAATTCCAAATCAATCACCAGGCCAACTGACAGATGAATTGCATGCCTCAGCCACTTAATTTACATTTTTTATATATTTATATTCATAACTTTTTAAATAAAGAAATAAAGAAATAATAATATTGAATACCTTTGTTGTAATCAGATCATACTTTGCTCTGCTGTGAAGCTTTTCCGTGTTGGAAAGAAGGATACAACTATCGGCGAGGTATGTATGGTTACAAACTACTACCAATTTCTGAACAAAAAATGTACGAAAATCTTTTTGGAGGTTGGATTAATAATGAATGACTAATCTTCTTATGGCTGATGATGCAGTTGAACAAATGTTACGTGGACGTATGTAAATCAACTTTAATCCCCCCAGCTGGCATTGTCGAACTTTCAAGTATGTGTAGGGTGCTCGATGACCAGGTATATAACTCTATCTATTTATAAAGATCATGCAAATTTATGTTTGAACATCGTTTATGAATTGTATTTTGTAACACTAAAAAGCCTACAAAATATTGAAAATAATCTTATTAGTGTGTAATGTCAAATTGCAGGGAATACTCAAACTAGGCCAATCACGAGACGACAAATTAAGAAGAGTGTCGTTAAAGGTTGATGGAGCAGACATTGCTTTTGCACTACAGGTACTTATTAATGGGATCAAAATACATTAATTTATTATTTTATGTGCATTGTTCACGAGCATGATAATATTTTGACACAGGGAATTCGTTTTTTCCGGAATTGCCTGCAATGAGAGCGTCAATCATGATCAGCTGGTGGACGGACCAAGGAGATAAACTTAAAGTAAATACTTAAATTTAATTTTATAAATCTAATTTAATTTATTGAGCGATAAGCTCGTACAGCGAATGGGCTCCAGAACAATAGTTTAAACATAATAGAGAATATAATATACAAAGACAAAAGCAGAAGCCAGGAGAACCATATGGAGGCTTTATGTATCTACTTTGTAATTTATGTTACCGAGCTGTTTATGAAAACAGAAGCATGTGATTTTTCATGATGAAAAACTTTGATCTATTCAATAAAAAATAGTGGAGTTAGAAGGCAACTGTTTGAATGCAAGTTCATTTTTATTCTGTTGGTGATAATGCAGCTGTTGGTGGATCTAGAAGAGATTAATACACCTCTTATAAATTTAATCTATTGGTACAAATTTTGGTTTGGGAGTCATGTCTTAAGTTCTCTATTAAATTGGCCGGTACGGTCTAGTGTTTTAATCACAGATCAAATGACTAATGAACCTAGTTTTTTACAACCATTGCTACAAAATATATTCGAAAAATTGGAGCATATAAGAAAAAAAAGAAAATAAAAGGGGGACTATTTTTATGCTACATTATATCGGGCCGCTTTGATTTCGAACCTCTAAAACAAAGTAGATCCCCCCTTTTCATACTGTGAATATTTCAGCCCGGCCCATCCTTAGGTCGGCTGGAGAATGGCGCTTCTAATTTCAAAGCCCAATCCGTAAAATAAAAAAGAGAGAGAAAAAAAGGAAATTCTTCCCCACCCCACCCGCGATTAAAATAAAAGCAAAGTAGAGATCGAGGCTGAAAACAAGCTCTTCAGTGTTAATTTTGTATATCATCGCGGGTTGATTGCGGCGGAGAAGCAAAAAAACTATGGGTACTACCAACGAAACTCCGATCAGCGCCGCCGTTAAAGTCTCCGGCGATGTCCGTCCAGAAGAATACGAAGCGGTCACTCTATTTCTCAGTCGTATGGGAGCTGTTGACAAAATCAAACCAGAACACAACGTGAAGGACTCATTCTCCAGCCTTGTTGGTGGAGTTCTTAAAGTCATCTCCATTGAACGCGGCAAAATCTCGTGTTCTCTTGACGTCAAATCCCCAATTTTGGTACTCATTTTGGCCTCTTTAATTTTGGTTTCGTGTGGTTCTAGGGTTTTGAGAAAATTGGGTAAAGAAAAGTGAATTGGGGATTTGGGGTGAACCTAAAAATAAAAAAATAAAAATGTGATTTTATGTTTCTTTTTAAAGTGGTAAATCAGCAATATACATTTTTTAAATCTTTTTTAACAATTATAGAATTTCTTGTGATTCTAATAAGAATGGTTCTGAAAATAGAAAAATGGTCCAACTTTATTGGTTACGAAAGTTCATATTAATTTCTGGATTTCATTAATTTCGTTAATTGGGAAATTTTAGAATGCTTACGATGGAATGCATGGAGGTGCAGTTGCAGCTGTGGCTGAGAGGATCGCAATCGCTTGTGTTAGAACAATAATCGGAAAAGAAAAGGATATTTTCCTTTCAGAACTCAGCATCTCTTATCTCTCCGCTGCTCCAAAAAAGGTAAAAATCTTTCAAATTTTGCATTTTAATGACTTTCATCAATGGATGTTCGTTTTACTATGTACAAAATGAGATATCTTTTAATGTTAGAAATAGTGCCACTTTGAAGTATTACAATAGGGTGCAATTTGTAAATTGGAAACTTAGTCGAGGGGGTATTTGTGATTTTGAAAAATTATTGGATCTTTTTTTAGTTTTATTTTTTATGTTTCTATAAATTGTTCGTCTAACGTGGGACTATGTGAGACAGATCAAAGTAATTGTCGATGGATCTGTGATAAGGAGTGGGAGGAACTTGACGGTTGTTGCAGTTAATTTCCGACTTAAGGAATCGGGGCAATTGGCATTCACGAGTCACGCTACGTTCTACAACATGCCTGTTTCGAGTTTGTGAACTTGATGGATCTTGCAAAGCGTTTGTTGGCACTACATCATCGAGTAATTTACAATTACACCCCCGGCTTTTTTGAAATATTACAAATAGCCCCAACTTTTCAACTGGCTGTTAGAAATTGCAAGAAAAAAAAGGATTATTTGTACTATTTAGAGAGGTTTAGGGGTGTAATTGTAAAAATACTCGTGACATCAGCAATTTCCCTTGGCTAGATTCTACAATTAAAGGATTTGTAATTTTGAAAGACAACTGGAGTTTCTGTAACTGTATTTACTTACCAAATACCCCATCTTAAGGTTCGCTTTGTTTGTTTGTCTGTTTTCTCTCCTCTCACTAGGCTAAACATCGGGGGTTGTAATTGTATCTCTGTTCAATTGTACATTTCAGTTAAACTTTTCACATTCCACGGTTTTAATTGTCGACTGTGTAGTTCTGAGGCGGCAAACATCTGGAGTCGTGAATTGTAGGAAGCTATTATTTATATAAATACTAATAAAAAATAATATCTTAGAAAGTATTTGCACAAGTCTTTTAATTCAAAGTGAAAAATCTCATTTCATATTACGTTACTTGTTCCATTTACAATTATATCGGTTTCGTCACAATAGAGAATTTCAACCATTTCTTGATCTTAACACTCGATATCACATGATTGAATAATGTTCTATTGTGTTTGCTAATTTTTATATGTATTTTTTTAATAATATAATATAAAGAAATGGAAGAAGCTTGAAGAAGAAGAATCTAGAGAGTGATAAGACGATATTTTGCGTTTCAAAAAGTTGTTTCTCTCCTTTCCCTTTCTCCTCTGAATAAGGAATACATTTACAAACTTGGACCACCGTGTAACAACTCAAAATTAGCTAATTGGGACCACCAGAAAAATAAACACATTTTAATGGACCAATAAAAATAAAATTACATAAGTAGCCTTCCTTCAACAACATTTAAGCCTTATGCCCGGTGTCTCTCCTTTCACTTACCTTGCCACGCGCCTCCTTCCCATTGGTTCCATTCTCTTCATCACTTTGACCAGTTTCCACTTGTCCCCAATTCTCAATTTCAATTTGAGTCCCGATTTTACAATTAGGGTTCCTCTCTTTTGCTTCTCTCCCATTCGATTTGCCAATCGTGTTCACAATAATACCCTCCAGAATTCGAGATCCTTGCCCTCGAGGATCAAAAGAAGAAGACTTGCAACGAATGTAGATGAGATCTTCCCACGTGGCGGTGGGTGGCTCAACCTCATCCCATCAGACCAGTATTTGTGGGACTAATTCTCACTTGGGGCGAGCTTCATGGTAATCGAGCACGGCATAGGGCTGGATCTTGAAATTCCCTTTGGAATCAGTTGGGGGTGGTTTTGCGCAGACTGGGGGTACCTGGTAGTACCTTTCTCTTCAGTAGAGAAACATGGAACACATGATGGATCTTGGAGCCCTCAGTTAATTGCACCCAATAAGCTACCTTCCCTATCTTCTCAATTACAACATATGGACTATAGTATCTGGAAGACAGTTTAAGATTTTTTCGTACCACTATTGAATTCTGTCAGAATGGCTGAAATTTGAGAAAAACTAGATCCCCCACTTTGAAAGACCTTTCAGTTCTGTTGTTGTCTGCATATGTTTTCATGAGCTACTGGGCTTGTATGAGGTTTCCTTTAATCATATCCGTCTTTTGCTGCCTTTCTTGTATGTTCCTCTGTACTTCACTATTATCTGTATCTAAGTAGGGTTTCAAACCGGATAATGGGGGTGGTTAGCCATATAGAGCTTGAAAGGGAGTTAGCTTCAACCCAGTGGGGAGATTTGTGTTGTACCGCAATTCAGCTAATGGAATCCACCTTGACCACTGTGTAGTTGTCCTATGAACCATACAACTTAAATAAACCTCCAAACTTTGGTTCGAACTCTCACTCTGTCCATCAAATTGGGGTGGTAGGCTGATGTCACCATGCTAACTGGCATCGCATGGTGTTTGTAAACTGTGTCTAGGAATACGAGCCACGTCAGAGGCTGTGTAAGGGTGTGATAGAGTAACAAAGTGGACATATTTAGTGAACCTATCAATAACCACCAAAACTATATTTTTAATACTTAGGCACGCCTTCAATGAAACTCATAGTGGGTCCGAGCCTGTTCAGGGATAGGTAATGACTGCAACACCCCTGGGTAAGCACCACAGTTAGGCTTGTTCATTTTACACACATCACATTCATTCACCATCCTTATCATATATCCTTTCATCCTAGGCCAATAAAATACCCTCTTTAGCCTCATGTAGGTGACTTGTATTCTTGAATGCCCTCCATAAGCTGAAGAGTGCATGGTTTTAAGGATTGTTTGTCTTAATCCTGTATCTTGGCCCACTGCCAGCCTGTATTTATACCTCAGTACTCCTCCTTTCAGCACAAATTGAGGATAAGCCTGGGGGTTGATGGCATTGGCTTCCATAATCTTAGACAAGTGGGTGTCATCCTTATAACTCTGCACCACTTGTTGTACCCAAGATGGAGTCACAGTAGTGATGGCCTCACAATTTGCTTCAGAGGGATTGACCCTAGATAAGACATCAGCAACCCTGTTGTCACTTCCCTTCTTGTACTCGATCACATAAACTAAACCTAATAGTTTAGTTATCCACTTTTGCTGAGTAGGTGTCATCACCTTTTGACCCAAGAGATGCCTGAGTGTCTGCTGGTCAGTCTTTATGATAAATCTATTTCCCTGTAAACAGTGCTTCCATTTCTGTATTGCCATCAGTACTGCCAAAAATTCTCTTTCATAGATGGATATGGACAGATTCCTTGGGCATAATGTCTCACTCGTGTAAATAATTGGTTTCCCTTCCTGTATTAGTATTGCCCCAACCCCAGTACCACTTGCATCAGTCTCAAGGGTAAATGACTTTTTGAAGTCTGGTAATGCTAAGACTGGTGTACTGACCATTGCCTCCTTCAGCCTATTAAAGATATATCTTCTTGTTCATCCCACCCAAATTTACCCTTCTTCAGCAATTCAGTCAGAGGCCTACTCAATACTCCATACCCTTTCACAAACTTCCTGTAGTAACCAGTTAAGCCTAGAAATCCTCTCAACTAATTAACGTTATTGGGCTTGGGCCACTGGACCATGCCACTGATCTTGTCTGGATCAGTTGCCACCCGTTAGTGGGAAATGATATGGCCCAAATATTCTATCTCTAGTTTTCCAAAGTTGCACTGACTTCTTTTGGCATACAATTGGTGTCTCCTTAGTTCTTGTAACAGCTGCTCCAGGTGCACTCTGTGCTCCTCTAGACTCTGGTTGTAGACTAGAATGTCATCAAAGAAGACTAATACAATCTCCTTAGGTAACTCCTAAAAATATGGTTCATCAAGGATTGAAAGGTAGCATGTGAATTGCATAACTCAAAAGGCATTACCAGGAACTCATAGCGTCCATTATGAGTTCTAAAAGCTGTGAGGAACCTGTGCTCTGGCTTCATAAGGACCTGAAAGTATCCTGGCCTCAATCAAATTTAGAAAAGTATTTGTCTCCATGTAGCTCATCCAACAACTCATCTATGACAGGAATAAGGTAGTAATGTTTGATGGTTAACTGATTTAGGTACCTATAAGTCTACATACATCCTCCAAGTGGAATCTTTCTTCTTGACAAAAATGACAGGGGGTGAAAATGGAATCTTACTGTTCTGAATTAATCCAGACTCTAACATTTCCGTTATAATCTTTTCTATCTCATCTTTGTGCTCATGGGTGGTTCTGTAGGGGTACTAGTGTTTAGGAGAGATGCCATGCTTCAACAAAATCTGGCGCTCAACCTCCCTATTAGGTGGTAACCCTTTAGGCTCTTCAAATACATCTTGGAAATTATCAATTAGATCTTGCAGCTGTGGGTTTTACTCTTGATCTGGTTTCTGCAGGGAAATCCAGTATAACTCTTCTACCTCACAACTGAGGTCTCATGCATCAATTTGTACAATGCTGGCCCTGTTATCAATCTGAGTGGGTAATTGAATTTCTGGCCCTGCATATCTCATTGGAACCCCTCTGCCCTGTGAGAGCTGACCATCTTTTGACCATCAACCACGTTTAACAGGCTTAACTACTTCAATCTGCACCCCAGCTTTGTTGCAGTGCCTTCTTGCATGAAGCTTAAGGCACTTCCTGAATCAATGAGGATATGAAGCTGGTGTTCCTCACAGTATCCCATCAATCTCATAGTAGTAACCCTTGTTTCTCTTATGATGGTATTCAAGGTCATCTGTATCTCTTCCAGGTTTACCCCTATTTCTTATGACTGTGCCTGATTGTCCTGAACCTGTAAATAGGTTAGCTCCTCTTCCTCTGTCATTATTATATCCTACTTTTACACCTGTGCCCATAAGTGAACTATTCATCACAATTATAACATAACCCTTTCTCTCTCCTAGCAGCCATTTTAGTGGTAGTGAGCAGCTTGACTGGACCTTTGCTGACTTGGGGTGGTGGTGTTCTGGCAAAGGTAGTTTGAGGTAATTCAGTCCTCTTGGGAGGAGGGTTAGTACCTTGGTTTAGCCTTGGAGAACTCTTGATCTTTTTGGTGATAACCTCTAAAGTTTGTAGTTGTTTTCTACCCAGCTCAATAGTTTGTTGTAGTGTGTGTGAATTAAACATAGTTATGAAGAACTATAATTTCTCATTTAATCCACTAACAAAGCTTGCAACAAAATATTCTTCAGAAAATTATCCTTGGCTGCACATCACCATACAATATTTGAGCTCTTCAAACTTCTCCACATATTCCTCATAGCTTCCCTGAAACCTAAGCTTATTGAATTCTGTAATACTCTTGGATTCCTTTAACTCCTCAAATCTAGCTGATACTAAATCTATGAACTGGTTCTAAGAAATATCCCCTAACCTGATACACTAATTTTAGTACCACAGGGCAGCTTTCTCTAAGTGCATAGCAGCCAAAACCACCCTCTGTGGGTCTGGAATGTTAGGTATTAGTTTAAAATAGTTGTTATATCTTAAGATCCATGCTCTTGCATTGTTGTCATCAAAATGGGAAAAATTAATTTTGGGAATAGGGCTAACCATCTGTAATATTGGGTTGTCCCGTTGTGTTTTCTGCCTGGCCGATACTGATTTCTGTGATTGTTACCTTCGATTGCAGGATATGGGTGTGGCTCGCCAGGATTGATTCCTCTGTGGTTTTCCTTCCGGAGTCCTTGTTCTGCAACTGAAGCTGAATTGCTGCTAAAATATTTACCAGTTGGTCATATCTTTAACCCAGATAGTTGCTCCTTTTGTCAGACTTGATTCCTATAATTTGTTCTTGTAATTCTGTGCTTGAGTTAGCCATTTGTTCATGTAACTTCATCTCTATCAATTCCCTTTTTCTTGTTTCCATCTGGAGTGTTTGATCGATTTTCTTTTGTGCTTCCTATAAATCTTTAAAATGTGTGATCTCAGCCATGCCCAGAAATTTGCTCTCATACCAAATGTTGTGTTTGCTAATTTTTATATGTATTTTCTGAATAATAATAAGAAATGGAAGAAGCTTGAAGAAGAAGAATCTAGAGAGAGTGATAAGAAGATATTTTGCATTCCAAAAAGTTGTCTCCCTCCTTCCCTTTCTCCTTTAAATAAGGAATACGTTTACAAACTTGGGACCACTAGGTAACAACCAAAAATATCTAATTGGGATCACCATAAAAGACAAACACAATTTAATAGATCAATAAAAATAAAACTACATAAGTAGCCTTCATTTAGCAACATTTAAGCCATATGCCCGGTGTCTCTCATTTCCCTTACCTTGCCACGTGCCTCCTTCCCATTGGTTTCCTTCACTTTATCACTTTCACCTGTTTCCATAGGGATGGCAATTTGGCCCTGGTCCGACCCGACCCGAGACATTTGGGGCGGGCCAGACCCAACCCGTTCTCAGAACGGGCCAGATCGGACCCGGCCCGCCGATTAAACGGGGCGGGTCTGGGTTATTACTGTTGCCCTGGCCCGCCCCGCCCCGTATTATTATTATTATTATTATTATTATTATTATTATTATTATTATTATTATTATTATAATATAAAATATAAAAAATAAAAATACTAGAAATTTTCACATACCCGCTGACCTAATTCATTTCATCGCTCCGCCTCCATCAGTCCACATCCACCGCTCCGCCTCCATCAGTCCACATCCACCTCTCCACCGTTCAGCCTCCACCAGAATAGCTTCCGCGACTCTGAATAAAATCCCAAATTCTCTATCGCCGTCCCATTCGTAGGTTCAATTTACAATCCCTAAATTGAGCCCTCTACCTCCGCGGCTCCGCCAACTCTCTTCCACGGCTCCGCCAGTCCGCCACCACTACTCCATTTATCGATTTGGTAAGTATTTGCTCAGTACGTTTATTGTTCCGTTGCTCTAAGACGAATGGTTAAAATTCAATAATAAATTCTATTTGTTTTGCTGGGAATGTATAATCTGCCTCGGATTTTTGGGAGTTGCACAATTACAACGGCCTAATAATTTTAGCTCTTCACTTTTTTTTTAATTAATCTTCGATAAGCTGCAGCACTGTTTAAGTTGATACAAAATTATGGGGTGTGATGAGATATTCTAGAATGATGGGATAAGATTGCAGGGACAAAGCCCACCAATAATAGAGACGAGCCATTGTTTTATAACTTTCTACCACATTTAACGACACGTGTGTGTTATTATTTGAAAGCCTTGAGCATAAATCAGCATTATTTGTCGATTTTTTAAAGTAAATTTAATACACGTGATACTCACTGGTGTAAAAAATTCAGGGGCTTAGGGAAGCAAATTATTATATAATCTTTTAAATATAAACTGATAAAAATAGCTTAGAGTATTGCTAGATTTAGCGAAAGGGTAAGAAAAAAAAGTCATTTTCCTTGGTGAAAACTCTAAGTTGGCTTTTGGTTTCCTTGGTATAGAGTTTTTAAGTAAATCTGTCAAAAAGGGTATTCTTTATTTTTAAATGATCGTGTTATAATAAAATAGGTTATTTATATATTTTCTTTTTTAAATCCGGGTTTAAATGGTTGGAAATTTAATGACATTATACTATTTATTTATTGAAGTGTGAAGTATTCTTTTTGAATAACGTAAGAATGACATTTGATAATGAGTTGAGGATATATCTGGAAAATTAATGTGGTCCTTGTGAGTCTATCAGGTAGTGCTACACATTGATAATTATACTCAGGACCTTATCAGGGAAATATTCTTTATTTATTAAAGTTACTAGGTGATAATTATTCTTTTCAATTTTTCTTTATGGGACCTTATGAGCAAACGGTGAAAATTGGTTGCTTTTCTCGAAGTGTGAGTTGACTGATATTCACATGCTGAGCTGCTTTATATTTTTAACAAGTAGTTAGAAATAGCTCAGGAGTGCAGTATACAGCTTGGATTCTATATCCATTTGAACTTAACTTTTGTGTGAAATCATTTATGGGATTTGTGCTGGTGCTCTTACTTTCATCATGTTAAAAGCCAACTCAAAGATTTTCTCCAGCTAAAGGAGTGCTTTCTTATCCGATTGACTATATACATTCAAAGATAATCATGTATGAAATTGTGGTGGTGGTTTCTTTAGGATTGCTTGGATGTGAAGTTTTTTCACAAAATTTCCGCTTAGAAAGTATTTTTGCCCGAACATGTGATTTCTTGTGAGAACTGTCATAAAATTCACTTTCATCTTTCTCACTTTTCCAATTATCATTCACATCCATTTAGATCATTTGCCTGAATCAATTTGATTTGAACTACTGTAATTTACCCCATTAATAAATATCTTGTTAGTTAGTCCAATAATACAACGATTATTTTGACAATATATCTGATAATGTTTTCTTCTGTTTTGTGTGCAGCTTCGACATCATGGATGGTCAATCAGAAAACCATCATTTGAATCCAAATTTGAAAAAAATCACATTTTGACATTTCACCATTGACATCTTCATCTCCTACGCCTGTTAGTTCTCCAAATATGTTGAGCCCTCTTGATGTTGACGTTAGTCCTTTGGGTTTGGATGATAGTATCGATGTCAATGAAAACGCAGCACTAGGTCCTTCTGCAACTACTGGCAAACTTAAAGCACAAATATGGGCAGAGTATCATCAACCGGTGAAGATAGGAGGGAAGTGGAAGGCTAAGTGCAAGCATTGTCCGAAATTTATGCTAGGTGATCCGAGTCAAGGTACAAGTCATTTGAAGAAGCATCATGCAAGATGTCGTGGTAAGAAAGTAGCAGACATAAGACAGCAGGTTCTGCAAGGTAACTTCAATAAAGACAAGTTCGAACTTTCTCCTTACAACTTTGATCAAGATGCATCTCGTAAAGAGCTATCAAAGATGATCATCATGCACGAGTATCCTCTAAAGATGGTCGAACATGAAGGATTCAGAAACTTTGTTAAGTCCGTGAATCCTTGCTTTAAGTTGGTGACAAGGAACACAATGAAGAATGATTGCCTGAAGGTTTTTGAACTCTTGAAGAAGGATGTGATGCACACTTTTGAAACCAATGATAGTCGAATTGCAATCACAACCGATATGTGGACATCTTCACATCAGAAGAAGGGGTTTATGGTTGTTACCGCACATTTTATTGACAACAATTGGAAGCTGCAAAGTCGAATAATTAGGTATCAATTTTTAATTTTATTATATATATACTTTGCTTGTGTTCTGAGTGAATTTCAAAACAATTACACCTAAACATGAAATATAAAACTGAATATATTGCAGAAATTCACAAAAAAAAAATAAAAAATTTGAATAATGAAAAAAAAGACTGACCATTCTTTTTTTGAAATTTGTTTGTAATTAATTATATTTCTTTTTTTGAATGCATGATAATTGGATTCCTTAAAGTATATATGCAATAATTTCTTTTGCATCACTGACAAATATTGTATTTATGACGATCAGCAGAAAGATGGACAGGGAATTAAATGGAGAAAATAAAAGACTTAATTATAAGTTATTAATCTAAGAATGTTTATTTTTTGGCATATTAATATATATAAGCTGAAAAAACTTTTGTTATTAATCTAAGAATGTTTATATCTATTGACCTTTTATTTTAAATTTATTTTCCAGGTTTATTTATGTTCCAAGCCCACATACTAGTGAGGTCTTGTGTGAAGCTTTATTGGAATGTCTTCTAGACTGGAACATGGATTATAAATTATCCACATAACAATGGATTATTGTTCGACTAATGATGCAGAGTTGGATCTGTTTTTGGAGAAGCTTCCAGTTGACTCACTGTTGCTTGACGGTAAATTATTGCATATGCGATGTTGTGCACACTTATTGAACTTGATTGTCAAAGAAGGCTTAAAAGTCATCGAAGGCGCAATTGAGAATGTGAGAGACAGCGTTTCTTATTGGTCCGGAACACCGAAAAGATGGGAGAAATTTGAGGAAACAGCTCATCATCTTCGTGTGCCAGTCGGTAAGAAGCTTGTACTTGACTGTAAAACTCGTTGGAACTCTACCTATTTGATGCTACAAATAGCTTTGGAGTATAAAAATGTGTTTGCTCGCTTGAAGAGTCGTGATCCAAAGTATAAAACTTTTCCTAGTGAAAATGAATGGAAGTTAACCAAGGAAATCTGTGTCAGGCTAAAACTATTCTTTAAAGCAACTGAGTTATTTTCTGGTACCAAATACCCCACCACAAATTTGTGCTTTCCTAAAATTTGCGAGATTAAGCTTGAGATGAATCAATGGTCGATTTGTGGTGTTGAGGTGGTCGTGTTAATGTCTGAGAAGATGTTTAGCAAGTTTGATAAATATTGGTCTGATGTGCATGGCATCATGGGGGTGGCGACTGTGCTTGATCCTAGGTATAAGTTGGTTTTGCTAGAGTACTATTTTCCAAAAATTTATGGTAGTAACGGTGAGTATGAGTTAGAATAAATACTTAATTTGTGTCGTGGGTTGCTTAAGCAATATGATATGAAAGAGAGAGTGAAAGAGACTAGTGATACAAGTTGATTGGTGGATTCTAGTTGTGTTAATGATCCATCACTTTGTGATTTTGATTTGTATGCTTCTCAGAGAAAAAGAAAATCTACAAAGTTAGAGTTGGATCTATACTTAGACGAGGATGTTTTACCGCGGACACTTGATTTTGACGTCTTAACTTGGTGGAAGTCCAATAAAGGTAAATATCCAATTTTAAGCCAAATTGCAAGGGATATTCTAGCTATTCCGGTCTCTACGGTTGCTTCGGAGTCCGCTTTCAGCACAAGTGGACGATTGATTAGCCCTCATCGTAGTAGACTTCACCCTAATACTATTGAGGCCTTAATGTGTTCAAAAATTGGATATTAGCCGAGAAAGGTAATTATTTGAATTATAGTATCAAGTTAATTTGATGTGTTGATAATTAATATGATATGTTACTCTTTAATAAATGCAGCAAATTCAACCGTTGGAGCATATGCCACGATTTTTTATGATTCAGATGATGAGAAGATCGAGATCGGGGATTTGGGGTATATTTTTTTTGTTGTTGTATTATTGAGAATTAAGAAGACGAAAATGGTTCAACATTATTTGCTTCAACGTAAAATCAAAAATAAAACGGTTAATGTGGTTTACAATGAGTTTTTTCAAAATCTAAAGTGAATAATATTTGTTTCTCTTTCTTTGTATTAATAATTCAATTTTTGAAGTTGATAAATTATTTCTCAACATACGCGTATTAATAATATGGTTTATAAGGTAGTTTTCAAATGTTTAAAGTGATCAACATACCAAATATACACTAATTCATAAAATCAAAAAGTTATAATCCTCATAGGGTTAATCTATAATATATATATATATATATATATATATATATATATATATATATATATATATATATATATTCTTAGAACAACATAGTATTTCGGTATTAATTATATTTCGCTCTTAATTATATTTTCGGAATTTATAAGAATTCCGGTCTTAATTATATTTCCCATCTCTCGAGTGAATATGACAACCTTATAAAATATATATTTGATATCCCTAAAGGGGTCCTTAATATTTTCACAATTTCAGTTTTCTTCGGGTTTGAACGTCACATTAAGGGTAATTTGCTATATTTAACAACTTATCCCGTTGACTGCATGTATAAATGCACTCGAACATTATTTATTGTGAAAATGATGTAATAGTAGAAATATACCAGAACTTGAACGATTTTTATATTGGAACGAGGTGCCACATAAGTTTAAAATACAATCATACTTTAAGATTTTTTATTTTATTTTTATATCTATCACAAATCTTTCAAAAGTATCATTATAAAACTCGCGTACAATGCACAAGTCATCTTTATTTCACAATATTGATAGTTAAGAGTATAAAAGGTTGTGAAATTCTTTGTTGCGACGAAAATGATATCATTTTAAACAAAACAACTAATGTAGCATAAAAATATTCAAAATATAAAGTGAACAATATTTTTTTCTTTTATGATATAATAATTCACATTCTTAATTATTTTTTTGATAAATTTCATTATTTTACATTTTTTATATTTGCCTTCGATTTTCGCGGGCTTTCACACTAGTATATATATTATATATATATATATATATATATATATATATATATGCTGATTTCTTTTCGTGCCTATGTTTATTGTAGCCTGAGATGTCTAAGGGGATCGACGATCGAGATCGGGGATTTTGGGGTATGATTTTATGTTATGTTTATTGTAGCCTTGTTAGTCCCTTTTTCAGATTTTGTTCTCTTTCATTTCTCCTTTTTATTTGTTGTCTGAATTTTACACTCCGGTTTTCAGTTGGTCATAATTGAGAAGATTTCCAAAATGGTTATATTGTGTTGATTTTCAAAATTTATTTATTTTTATTGATGGTTTCTCAGTTAATTGAATTTCAAGCAACGTGTGAGAATGTCTGGATTTTTCTAGGAATTAATGAATGAAAGAGTTTCTTTGAAATTTATTACTTTGTTCTGCACATTCTTCTTTTGAATGATATTTGATTGGAACTTAGTTCTCATGATTATTTATACACATTTACACACATTTTTGCAGGAAAAGAAAGATAAGATACTGATGACGGTTTAGGCTTTGGATGCAATGGACTTCAAATGTGCGCCTGTGGTCACATCCATTTTTTCAAAATTATACAAGCGCCTGCATATTTTAATTATTTTTGAATCGATAGATTCACGATCATGTCCTTGAAACACTGTTGTATTTTTAATCGTTGTGCTTGTTTAGACCAATTTTATTTGTAACTTTAAACTGGAGTGCTTTATAGACTATTTTGTGTCGTGTGATTATTGAATTTTGTTTGTTTATTCAGTCGTATTTTTGTATATGACCATTGATAAACATGTTGCATTAGTTTAAAGGTTCATGTTGAAATCTGGATAAAACGAGAAGGAAAAAAAACGGGGCGGGGCGGACCCGCCCGAGCGGGGCAGGGCGCGGGGCGGTTTAACGGACCCGTTGCGGGGCACGAGCCAGGTCGGGGCGTTGGGGAAGCTCGCGGGCCAGGTCCGGGTAATCAACTACCCGACCTGACCTGCCCCGTTGCCATCCCTAGTTTCCACTTGTCCTTAATTCCCAATTTCAATTTGAGTATAATTAGGGTTCCTTCCCGTTGCTTCTCTCCCATTCGATTTGCCAATCGTGTTCACAACATGTTCACGAACCAGCACAGGATAAAGTTTGAACGCCTCTTATTATCATACGTGGAATAAATACTTTTCTCTTAATATTATTTTCGGAGGAAATTTTGATTTCAATAATATGATTACCAAATTCTGTGATAACCAACTAAATCTTTGCAGAACCCATTCTGTATGGTCTCATTCCGAATGTTTGGTATGATTTGGAAATTAAACCCGCTGTCGAGAAAACTTGAATTGATGTACATCCGAATACAATTATTCTAATGTATAATAAAACCCTCATTAATTTCAAAACCAACTTTTACAGTTAATCTTAAAGTCCTAGAGTAATTGTAGTATTGTACATATATATATTTGTTAGCGTAAATATATTTTTAATAAGCAAATTGGGGGTATTGCCTAACAACCTCAATTAGCTAGGCACAATTATCAGTTTTCAAATAAGACTTTGCCTATGCATCACTCAATTATATACATATCTTAGCTGCAAACAATTTAATTAGCTCTTCAACATTATAATAACAATGGCTAACACCACAACTACGATCTCCAACGATATCCGTGAAGAAGACTATAATAAAACCGTTCAATTCTTCGATCTCGTTGGAGTTCATCAAACCATCAATCAAGAGCACAACGTTAACAACTTCATCTCAAATCTTATAGGTGGACATCTTAACATTATCTCCATCGAACGGGCCAAAATCTCGTGTTCTCTAATTGTCAAAGCTACCATTCTGGTACTTTATTTATTTATTTATTTTTTGGTACTATTTGGCTGCTTGCTTAGTATAATATTGCATTTTCTTTTATTTTCTTTTTTTTAATATATATATTTTTCACTTTTTATCGTAGATGTTGAATCATATATTTAAAATATGAATGGTGCTTTATTAACATAATTTATTTGATGTCAAATAATGTATATATGGTATTGTATTATTATATTGTATTTAATAGTATCTAATTATTTAAATATAATGATGATACGATAAAAGAGATAAGTATTTGGATACGATAATACATAAGATATTATGTGTAAGATTTGTTGATTGAAAATTAAAAATTTGAGTTTTAGAAAAAAATGATTCGAATTTTGAGTCTCAGACCAAATAAGGCCAGACAGACAGGTAGGTAGGAGGTTACAAAGTAAAAAACTTTTATATTATTAGTTGGAAAAAAAACTTAGTTTATTAAGTTGCGAATTGAATTCTAATTATTTATGCAAAGAATACATTTTTATAGCTCTAGATATATAAGGGTACATAATTAGACTCTTGTGATTATGACAAAAATAGCTAGTTCTTAAGGGAAAAATAACTCTAGTAAATTTTCTGCTCCTAAATTGCCAATAATTCTTTTTATTTTTAGTACATCCATTTTTCTCCAATTTCCCACTATTAATTAATTAATAAATTTAATTGGGCATGCAGAATGGTCATGGTGGAATGTTGGGTGGTGCAGTTGCGGCTGTGGCTGAGAGGGTTGCAATTGCTTGTGTTAGAACAATTGTTGGAAAAGACAAAAATCTCTTCCTTACAGAACTCAGCGTCTCTTATCTTGCCTCTGCTCAAAAAAATGTTTGTATGCATGCATTCTGTATTGACAAGCTGAGTTAATTATGGGTTTTAATTATAATTAATTAATTAATGACCTCACAGGTAGAACTAGTCGTCGACGGGTCCGTGATAAAGAGCGGGAGGAACGTGACGGTTGTCGCAGTCGATTTTCGGCTCAAGGAGTCGGGACGATTGGCGTACATGACTCGTGCTACGTTCTACAATATGCCGGTTTCGAGTTTGTGAAGTTGGAATATTTATAAAAATAATAATAATTACAAAAAATAATTGTATGTAATTTCCTAAGCAAAGGACAAATTGATGGATATTAATGTAGAGGATGGTTGGCAATCCAAGATAATATTATAAACTCGTATTGATGATAAAGAACATAATAAGATAGGTTCACTTGTCTTTTAAAATTACATATAATTTTTTGATGAATTTGTATTTGCGTAACATATCTTCAAATATGTAAAATGAAAACAATATCAAAAATGGTACGGCAAATGTTTGAGACACATCTCACAATGAGATCGATTTTATGATATATAATTTTCACAAAGTTCGGTGGTATTTTAATGCACATTTATAATTATTATACTGTTATGTTATGGAAGTGTTGGTAAATTATAGCAATGTGAACCATGTACAATCCAAATGAAATATATTTTACATGTCATGTAATTTACCTGGTAATTTTATTTAATATACATATATACTGATATATGTTTATATTCTAGATAATAATATATAGAAGAAACAGTGAATATATATATAATATCATTGGTTTGTTTGGATGTACAACTTCCACTTTTTCTAATGTTTGGACTTGTGCAGCCAAAAATAGGTTATACTTGTATATCTGAAATTCTTGAAAACCACTGGTAACTAATGATAACATGCAATAATAACATAATGTAAAATCCTTAATAATATAATTATATATACTCAAAGCAATCATATAATATAATTAAATCTAAAGAGTTTAAATGATATATATTATAAACCTTAATCTTCATCATTCTTTTGGAGATCTCAACAAATCATCTCGAATCAAAAATGGTATAATCCCAAGAAGCACGGGGAGGTCAAAGTCAGAAAAGAAATTGAATATTATAATCTGTTCAATTATAATTAGGGAATTAAAAACCTAACATTAGAAAACCAAATTCAATCCACATTGATTGAAGATAGGACGGCTATAGCCTATATATGGAGCAATAAAGCTGTAGAGACTAGAGGATGACAGCTCGACATTTTTTGGTGTTTTGTGGGAAAAAAAAAATCGTACTAGAACAGTGATAGATGTTTACTTTTAAAAACTTAAATAAATGAGAGCTGGAAGTATAATTATGACAATTGGTGCTATTAATATATCGGTATAATCAATACTTACACGAAGTTTATCAAAAAAATAAATATAAAAAAATATTTATAATAATTATAAATTTTTATGTAAAATAGAAATTCAAATGTTATATTCTCAATTTTTGCCTTGCACATATCTAATTTATTTATTAATTATTATAATTATTAAATCTTCATTTTCATGCTTAGATTCAATTCGTTAATAATTTATTTACATACTTATAAAATTTTAAAAGAAATCACGTTCTAAACTCGTGCCTAATCTCTACTTATTAATTATTATCACGTCATTTTGTATTGTAATATTTATATTAAATTCGTTAATAATATTACTTACATACTTTGAAAATATAAACGGATGTCATACTCTCAACTCGAGTCGCATTGTATCGATATCTAATCAATATTTAATAATAACGGGGAAACTTACATAAAATTGAGTTTGAAAAAATGGAAAATATACAACACCCGCGTGTTACATGTGATATAAAATATTAAATTTATAAGACACTGATAATTCTATTGAAAAAATATCGTGCATCTAACTTGTAGTATATGTAATATTATTTTAATTTTTTTTTCTGCGTAAAATACTAATTTGTTCGTGCAAATATATAATATATATGTAACAATGCATTATAATTGAATTAGATAAAAAGATTTATAATATAAATGTAAAATATACAACACCAGCGTGTTACGTGTGAATATGTGATATAAAATGTTAAATTTATAAGACACTGATAATTGTATTGAAAAAATATCGTGCATCTAACTTGTAGTATATGTATTATTATTTTAATTTCTTTTTTTTTCTGCGTAAGATACTAATTTGTTCGTGCAGATATATAATATAGATGTATCAATGCATTATATTTGAATTAGATAAAAAGATTTAGAATATATTTAATATTTATTTTCTAGGCATAATAATTTATTATTAATATTAGTATTAGTATTACATTATCTTTTTTGTTTCACTTTATTTTTGTTTTTTGTTTGGTGTAACAATATTTTTACATATATATTTTTAATATTATTTTTAATTTATTATATTTGGATTAGATTAAAAAAACTTTAAGTTTATATTTTTATATTTATTTTTCTTTTGTAATAATTTTATATAACTCATATTTTTCTTATATAAATATTTAGAATTATAATAAAATTATTTCAACTTTTATTGTAAATAAAAATTAATTCAACTTATATATGTTTTTTCTAATTAGATATAAATTTTTTATATTTTTATATTAGAAGAATAAAAGTAAGATATTGAATTGGACAAAATATGTTAAAGAAAATATTATAGTAGGTAAGATGTAATAAAAGAAAAATATTGAATTAGGCAAAATATAATATTAGGAAAGTATTAAAGTAGGTAAATATATAAAAAGGAAAAATACTAAATTAGGTTAATATTATGCTCGGATGACACTGAAATACCAAATTTTTTTCAAAAGTTAACGAAGCATGATAAACAGACATATAGAACATGAAGATTTTGCATTAATATATAGAGGAGATAGCAGTGACTAAAATAGTAAAAGGTGATCGGGTATTGTATTTGTGAGCTGAGATAGTAATAATAATAATGTTGATAATTAATGTGCAAGTTAGTTAACAAGTGACTTGATGTAATTGATTAATAAAACAAATTAAGGAAATTAAAATTTTTTTTTTGGGAAAATCTCATGGGAAAAAAAATGCTGGTGAATATCATGCAACAAACGAATAGCGATTGATTAGCTTACTATTATTTTTTTCCCCAAGAGATAACTTGTTTGGACACTCGCGATCGCGATCACAAGCTGCTGATTTGGTAGCACCGAAAGCTAATAAATATGAATTAATTGCAATTTTTATTTTAAAATTAATTGCAAAACTGATCTCAAGGTTCTAAGGGGTTTGCCAGACTGGTTGTTTGGTATATTTCAATTTGGACAGGAAATTGTAGACTTTAACTTTTTTGTTTTTGTTTTATACATTGGAGATATATACTCTCTCCTTCCCAAATTGATATACAATTTTTACTTTTAAGTAGATTTAAAAAAAAAATAGTATGGTATGGGCAAAACATTAAATTTTTACCTATTTTTTTAATAATACCCTTATAACTCATTGATCATTGATACCGAATGCGCATTAAATAAAAGTACATAAATAAATGAATTAAACAAATATGAAAAGTTTCTATAATCTAAGCTAAAGAAAGAAGAAAAGTAGTATGTTATAGAGTAATAAAATTTGCCCAAAAATATTACCCAATACAGTTACTAGATCAAATTTGCAATTAAGCCATATCAGAATTAATCAAACTTTTTACGACAAATCTTAGCAAAATAAATTAATAAATAATGATAATCTGTTAACAATTTAATTTTTTAATTACAGGCCTCAAGTGCAAATTTTTGAATCTACAATGATGGCACACGTATTGAGTGGATAGAATAACAGAAAATTCCAATACATGAGTATTTGATAAATCAAAGCTCTCATCTCCTTCACTGAGACTCACAGATGAATATACCAGTCATTAGAGCACAGAAATTAACCGGTGATTGAGGCCGACAACCTGTAAAGAAAATACATAACGTCAAAAAACTTAAATTAATTTCAAGGAAATGATCTTCATGCGACTTAATTACACAAAAACCACCTAACTTTCAAAATTACAAAAATACCCCTGAGATGGAGATTCGATTCGGTGTCAAAATTAAGGGGTTGTTCGTAATATTTTTATAAATGTGAATGAGGCTTTTATAAACATGTTTTGCTTATGAAGGGGGAAAATGTAAGATAATAAATTTTTCAAGGGTATTTTTGTAATTTTGAAATTTAGGTGGTTTTTGTGTAATTAAGTCACATGAAGATCATTTCCTTGAAATTAATTTAATTTTTTTGACGTTATGTACCCCNTAATTAGGCCAAACCTTAAGGGTTTTGTAATTAACCCAAATTACAAATATTCCACTTACATTTGTTACCCTTCACAAATCGCGCCCTTAAAGTGAGGATTTTGTAAGTAAATAAAGACTTTAAGGGGGCATTTATAATTTTAAAAGATAATTGGAATTATTTAGTAAATAGGCAAAAACTAGGGGAAAGTTCTATAATTATCCAGAAATATTGAGTAATGCATACTTAGTGATGTGAATGTTGGCGATTAACGTTCATGGAAATATTGCGTTAACAAAAGCCTCGGCATCGAACGGTTGTAGATCCTCAACGCCTTCTCCGATGCCGACAAACTTCACAGGAATGCCGAGCTCATCGACCACGCTAACCTGTGAGTCAAAATATAGGAAAATAAATAAATAAATAATAATAATAATAATAATAATAATAATAATAATAATAATAATAATAATAATAATAATAATAATAATAATAATAATAATAAAAGCAAAACTGAAATATTTGTCGGACATACCACACATCCACCTCTAGCAGATCCGTCAAGTTTTGTCAGTATCAAACCAGTTACTCCAACAACCTGTTATTTAAAAATAAAATAAAATAATAAAAATAAAAAGACAGTGGATAATTGAAAAGAGGGATAATTACAAATACTACAATTGAAGTTTGGACAAATTACAAAAAGACTCAGCTAACTTTGAAAATTAAAAATACCAACCTTGAGGTTATACTCGCCTTACATCTCCCACTTGTCATTAGTGGAGTTAATATAAATTGATGACATAATCAAATAATTTATATAATTATATCCTTCAATTTTTCGAAGTAATATAAATAAACCCAACTTTTTGTCTCATCCCTCAAATATTTTAATTATTACAAATACCTAGATAAAACATAGGGGCTTTTTGAAAAGTTTAGGGTGTAACTGTAAAATATTTGACGATGTTGTAAATTATGTCCAACGGTTGAACCAAAATGTAAATGAAACGAAACCTCAACAAGGGTGGTTTTTGTAATTTTCAAACTTACCTGGGTTTTCTTGTAAATCATTCAAACCTCAAGAGTTAAAAATGCAATTATCCCTTAAAAAAATCTGCCCCATTACAAAAATCCGATTTAGCTTTTTAAATTACATATACCCCCTTAATTAGGCATGTGTTTACAAATTGCACTACTACGAATAACCCCCCTCATTAGTGCAAACGGGTTCTCCGTAACCTTGAAAGGTCATTAGGTTAGACGTCAAGGGTAATCATGTGATTGTCCTAAAAGATATGGAAAGTTTAGCAGAAATAACTTACATCATTGAATTCTCGTGCTTGTGGGAGCATGTTTAAACCAGTCGTTCCGTCTAACACTTGCAAGATTTCCTGCCCAAGATTAAAAAAATAAAAATAAAATTATATATATTTATTTGTCGCGAAAAGTAATCCAACATTAGGTATCAAATTAGGGGTGGTTAAATTACAAAAGTACCCCTGAGCATCCAATCACTTTAAAACCAAATTGTTATCTTTCAATATTAAAAAATACCCCTAAATAGGGTGTAATTTTGAAAATAATTGTTTTTTTTGGTAATGGGAGTGTAATTTTGTAATTTACACTACTTAAAAATAACAGAGAATGCTTACGTTGGGTGCGCCGGAAACAACTTTCCCGATAGCTTTCTTGCATGAAACCAACTCTTCCATAAGGCTGTAATTAGTGTGTAAACCTGTTAATTACAAAAGAGACAAAAAAGACAAAGAAAAGGCAAAATAAACATTAAATCGGTTAAAACACCAACAAGCTAAATGCATAAGTTAATCAAACTTACGTCCGGACGTGTCACATAAAATGACATCATAACCTTGTTCTTTTCCCCGTTTTACAGCCTGGGTAAGAACTACTCGGGAAAAACTTCAAGATCACGTGTTAGGATCAAACTATTTATGTAATTCAAATTTTAAATTTTTTAATGGGTCATTATTTACCTGATGATGCTTTTGCATTTTCTTTTTCAGCCATGACAATTTCACAATCTGTCCTTTCGGCCCATATCTCTAATTGATCACTTGCAGCCGCTCTAAATGTATCCCCAGCTGCCAACAAAACCTAGTGTTTTTTTTTTTTTGAAAGCATAACAAATTTTAGATAGTGAGGTCCAATTTTTTTAAATAAATAGAATTTATAATTAAAGTATTAACTCACTTTTGTCCCTTCTTTTTTCAATCGATGGGCTAGTTTTCCTACAGAGACGAGAAAAATAAAAACAATTAAAATTTACTATTACTTAAGATGTTTAACAACGTTAACATCTTCACAAAATTCAAAAACTTACCAAGTGATGTAGTCTTACCACCTCCATTAACACCAACAATCATGATGACAGCCGGTTTTCTAGTAAAAATAACATGTTAGAAACTTATATAGTAGCATTCAGTATGAACGAATAAAATTTACTTAATTCTAACCTGAAACCGAGCTTCAACTCAGTTTTAAGTCCCTTTGCTGTCAACAAATTCAATACACTCCTCTTTAAAGCATCCTACAAAACAAGACTAGTTTTCGCTTAATTTCAGATTTATACATATTCGTGATGAAGCAATGATACGGCATACAATTTCGGGATAATTACTTTAATTTCACTGCCGGATTTGAATTTGCCAGCGTAAATATCATCCCTCAAGCTCTCAACAATCTTTATAGTAATCCGAGGCCCAAAATCAGCTACTAATAATGCCTAACGAAGAAAAGAGGAATTGTATCATCGATTTTAGATATATGAATAAAACAACATAACAAGAAATCACATAACACGTTTTACAATAAACAACAATCAAATGTGATAAAATCAACAACAAAGCAAGTGTTCTAATCATTTAATTATGATATTCAAACAAAGTTTTAGCATAAAAATAACTAAATATTAATTAACTATATGGTTACAAAAATATAGTCCAATTGGTTGTCTAACAACACTAACAGCACCAACACCACATTTAATTCAAGACGGTAAGTAAAATAATCAAAAAGAAAAACAGAAAAATAAAAATAAAATCACTTTGAATCTAGCAAGAAATAATGGCATAAGTATAATCTTCTTGAAAATAAATAAAAGCTAAAAATGATGAACCTCTTCCAGCTCATCTAAAACCCTGTCCGTATCAGAGAGATTCCAATAAAGCAAAAGCTCATCAATTACAGCTAAATTATCTCTTGTTTTTGAAAACCCGGAAAAAATCTTCTCCACGTCGCTCTTAGCTTTCTCTTTAATTAACCGGCCGAGTTTGGTAAAAAAGCCGGACTCTGCGGCGGAGCACTTGAACCGGGACATTCTGGTAGGGGCTGTATAGTGCCGGTCCGTTGGAAATCGAAGGAGGGTGGTGGAGGAATTAGCCGCCGACGTCGGCGGCGGTTTGGGGCGGAGAGGAAGGAGACGAGAAGGGAGAGGAGAGGACATTCTTGGTTTTCTGAGAGAGTTTTAGATGGAGCTGCTGCAATGGATAGAAAGAAAGAGAGAATGTTGAACTTAACAAGAAGCACTAAACGTCGTCGTTTTATGATAACAAATAGTGAAACTAAAATTAGCATCACGCTTCCAAATATCGGTACCAATATTATATAACAAAATGGATTGACGACAACAAGCACCAGTGGTCTAGTGGTAGAATAGTACCCTGCCACGGTACAGACCCGGGTTCGATTCCCGGCTGGTGCAATGCGATGATGATATTTGCGCCGTGCGACGGTTGGGTCTGTCGCCTTCTCTGAAATATTAGATGAAAATTCGGCGCTTCCTGTACTTTTTTCACTTCATAATTTCAGTTCTAGAGGATATTTTGATTTTTTTGGCTTCCCGGCCCCTTCCCCCCCCTTTTTTTTTCCAAATGTATTAACTATTGCAAGCAGGTCAGGGTTAGAAATAAAGAAATAATAAGCATTGTCCAAACAATAAGAAAATAATTGACTTATATAATTTTATATAGTTTTTTAAATATATCATGGTGCTGCACCATTGATTTGGTGTAAATCCAAAAGAAGCTAAGATACTTTGGATATGATCTCATTACTAAAAAGTCATCAACCTTCTCAAAGGAAACACTAGGCCATGGAACAATGACAAGAGAATTTCTACGAATCGGGAGAAAAACGGTAAGAACGTATAGTTTATGATGTTTGTATTCATAACGAGTGAGTCTATTTATGCAAAGTTTAACTAATTTCTAGGCTAAGATTAATGTAAACATAATAATTATAATATGCCTATACTACAATCTTATCTGGTATTTCTATATATACATTGATTTTACATTCATTCTACTAGTGGAAGTGGGAGGTTGGCGACACTAAAACTGTCCCTAAATCTTTAAATAGAATTAACGGGAGACCCTTCATGAAGTTATCGCCAAATCGGTAGCCTGAGAAGACATGTAAGACTCGTACTTGACCACCGACAACTTATTCGCAACCAATGTGAATATACATTTCAAAATATTTAGTGCACTAGTGTTGAACTGTGATGAGTCCAAAAAGTTGGGTTACCAAATATAGGGGGCACTAACCTCAAAATAGAGATCAGCGACCTGAATATCTTCCGAATACGTCACAGCGACCTGCCAAGTCCTCCGCGAATCTCCTGACGACCTAGTTGGTCTTGCAAAACAGCGCCTCAGACGGGCCGGATTTCGAACTCGTTAAGACCCTCCGACGCTTAAGTTAATAAGCGAAATCAAAACACTCAACACTTCTCTTCAAATATAAAACAGTAATGCGATAGAGTAATATCGACTTAGAAAATAATGAGAGGTATGCACCTCCTTTTATAAATACAAGAGAAGTCCTCCCCAAGTAAGGGTTACTTTCTCATACCATAATTTCATAAATATCACAACTGACTTAGAATTAGGATTCCTCTAATATGCTAAGTTCACATAAACAATAAACCTCTCATTAAATTAATAGAACAGGCTTGGGCCCATTATTCTTTCCATACAATCCACCGAAACCTCATAAACCACTCATACTAAACCCGCAGGCTTGATATTCACAAGGCCCATAACCGAGTTAAAGTACACAACACGAACATAAGAGGTCGCGGCCCTATATGAGAACTCATCCTCATACTCCAGGTTGCTACTCTTCAAACTAGCTCGCCACTTAATAAAACCAGCTCGCCCACTTCTCCAAAGAAACCATTCAGCTCGCTCACCTCCCAGAAAAATACCCTTTTCAGGAGATGAGGTCGCTTACCACAAATAACCTCATATATCAAATAATATTACGTATGGATATTTTGGTCCGTATCAGCTAGTCCCCATGTTCTAGCTGATTGAGGTACGAAATCGGGTAGGACATGTAAAATAGAACGTTAAAAGAGCAATCATCAACAAATAGAGCACACAACACGCACAAATCACCTCGCCACTTTACCAAGCCATACTTTAGAATAAATTAGCTCGGCATACCGAGGTATAACATCAATCATCTCATAAGATTTTACCACATAAAACCGCGACCTCCAAAAGGTCAGCCCGCTGAGCTCACTCATCCTTCAAGAAGACATACCTGCGAGTCCCCAAGTCGAGTCCCCAGACTCCATACTTGACGACCTAAAATCATAAAGCCTTCCCTCCACGACCTCAGGTTATAACTGAGCAAAATAATATAAGAAAATACAATCATGTGCTTTTAAAAAGTCAAAACACCATAAGCCATTCACTCGACGTAAAACAGGTCGATCAAAAAATCATTCCATACCACAAACCACAATCATTACTTAAACATCACCTTATAACCATAATAATTTCGTTAGCTCGCCAAAATCCCATACCATAATCCATAATAGCCCATCAAGGCCAAAGATTGCGTTAACCATAAAGGCACAAAAACCCATAAAACTATAAACCATAAAGACATTATTAACCTAAAATAGCTCGCATATAAATCATTGTACCCACAAATCATTACTAACCCAATAAAAGCATCAGCTCATTCCATATGAACCATCACCAACCTAACAAAAGAGTGAGCTCATAACACACTCATAAAATATATGCCGAATCAAGCAAAAACCACACATGACCCAAAAAAACCATTCAGTTCCCCAAGTTCGAATAAAACAGTTAGACCGTACACAATCCAATTATAGTCATATAACAATAGCATGGGACTGAAAACTACTCAGTCCCCCATATATAATTAATGCAAGTAAAACAAAACAAGCAGGCCACATCAACTCAATAAAGCCCGCCTATGTAATCCCCCAAGTTAATACAATCAAGTAGTCCAACCAAGTTATCCACAAAAAGTAAATGTCAAATAAACCTGATTTGCACATAGGTCGCACGAATTCGTAACCAATCACAATCATGTTTCCCATCCTCCTAAGACCATGAGAAAAATAATCACACCACGAATCACAAATAATCCGATGGAGCTAAAATCAGCTCGCATATAAAATATATTAGCTCGCACAGACATAACCTCCATAATACCAGAACACAATATCTTGAAAAAGATATGTAAGGCACACCTCTTCCAAACACATAAAATAAAACAACCACAACTTCTAACCATATAAAAATCATGAAAATAACTCGCCAAGCGTTATTGAAAAAAGCTATCCGCCCTGAAGGGTATAACGCACACAGCCCGCCCCAACGGATAACAAAACAACCACTCCGCAGGGTAAAAACACACAATCCACCCCAAAGGGAAAAATGCTCACAACTCGCCCCCACGGGTAATGAAACCAATCTCCGGTTCAGAGGGTAAAACACAAAACCATTCGCCCCGAAGGGTAAAACACCATAACCGAGAGAAGTCCACCCTGGTTCAGGGTTACCTTCTCCCTCCACAAAAACACAAACTTTCACAACAAAAACTCCATACGGGAGAAGTACCCTCCAGTCCGGAGTTACCTTCTCCCGCCACAAAAACACAACTTTCCTCTGGAATAACTGTTTGAAAGAATTGCATTCATGCTCGCAGCCTATATAAATAACCTTTCATTCCTGCAAACACTTTTTGATTTTAATTTTGCTATCTGCACAGCTCGTTAACTTTCAATATGTACAAATTTGCATTTAAAACTTATATAAAATCCATCAACCATATACGAAACAAACTTTCAAGCTAATATAGGTCGTACGAAAAATACAACCACTTCTCACCATGGGATCGCAAGATCCTAAGACTAATCAAACCATAACCCATAACAACACAATTAACCAGCACTCCGAGCATATTAGCTCGCATAAGAACAACCATCTATGTGATCATAAGAAAAACATGTAAATCAAACACCACAACCACTTAGTCATAGAAAACCATCAGAATAGCTCGCGCAATTTTATTTATCATATATCACAAGAATTACTCAACTTTCAAAACACAAACTCTATGCAGGAGAGGTTCCCTCCGGTCCGGAGTTACCTTCTCCCGCCACAGAAACACAACTTCTCAACACGACCTCTCATCACAAAAACAAAACTTCTCAACACTACTTCTTATCACAAAAACACAACTACTTCTCATCACAAAAACACATCTTCCCATCACAACTTCTCATCATTAACTCTGTACGGGAGAAGTGCCCTCCGGTCTAGAGTTACCTTCTCCCGCCATAAGAACCACAACTGTCCACAACACAAACTTTCCACGGGAGAAGTGCCCTCCGGTCCAGAGTTACTTTCTCCCGCCACAAGAACCACAACTATCCCACACCACAAACTTTCCACGGGAGAAGTGCCCTCCGATCCAGAGTTACCTTCTCCCGCCACAAGAACCACAACTTTCCACAACACAAACTTTCCACGGAAGAAGTGCCCTCCGGTCCAGAGTTACCTTCTCCCGCCATAAGAACCACAACTTTTCACAACACAACTTCATAACCGCCCTCTAGGCGTAATAAAACAACCATCCGACCTAATGAAAGCGTCGGGACTTACCAATTACCATAAAATCTCCAGCCGACCTAATAAAAGTGTCGAGCTTTAACCATATTCATAAAATCTCTTGCCGACCTAATGAAAGCGTCGGAATTTAAACATAAAACCCATAAAATCTCTGGCCGTTGAGGCCTAAAAATTTTCATAACCATAAAATCATACTTTGTTCTTTATAATGAGGTCGCATGAGACCGTAAAGAGGTCGCGGAGACCGTAATGAGGTCGCGGAGACCGTAACATATTAATTATACGTATTCTCCGTAACTCATATCATAAAACCATTTAAATTGAATCACACACCATAACCATTTAAATCATCCCAAATTACTTTAAGTTAACCATATTAAATCACATAAATCAATTATTCCCCCCATGCTCAACCACATAAAAAAAATAGGGCATCAAATTGGAAATCTTCCCTTTCATGAGATCTCAAAAATCGTACGCGATACGTATTCATATTGGTGCTATAGGAAAATTCACCTCTCCTCGAATATCCAACTACGCGACCTTTTTGTTTTTAGGTAGCATAATTCCCCGATCTCCTTTTTGTCAATGTTTGGACGCGCGACCTGGTACATGGCCTTAAACATTGGCGACCTCTTCGCATTGGGTTACCCATCTCTGAATTACATGCCGGACAAACCACAAATTAACCCTAAGTTAATACGACCTAAACAGGCCCTGCACCCACATTCGTTAGCATAATCATAAAAAATATCATCCGAATATCACAACCTTACTCACGCCAATAACATTTTAATCAAACATTTTTCAAACCAAAAATCTCCATTTCCCACAACCACAAATATCATATCACCATCGAGCCATATAGGATCAAACAAAACTGACACAAGAATTTTTAGCACACATATACCAACTTTAAAGATTAAACTGCTTTAATTGGTAATGAATTAGAGAACAAACTATATACCACTGGAAAGACCTACGAGTTTAGTTTCCAATGCAAAAATCTGATCTCAAAACGAATCATCCGACAGTGAGTTATGACCATTTTACCGAAGTGTGGCAGTGCAGTATTTTCATACGGGAATGTGCAAGAATGAGTGATTCTTAGTGTGTTCATAATCATACAGAATCAAATAGGTCCTCCCCAACAAGTGTTAAACCACATGCATATCCCCACAAAACAAAACCACATAAACCCAATTAGCATTCTCCACATACGATTAATACCCACCATCCATTCTATCAAACCCATAAAAGAATTCCAAGACCAAACTATCCAATTTCATATATGATTATCACCCCATCGACCCTTAAAAATTGTCACATATAATTCACAATTAGCACAACACGAGGTTCCAAAGTATTATAGATGAATTAGAATTCGAATTTCTCCTTTCACAAAAACATGAATTAAACAATCACGACACTCATAGTCATCTCTTTATAGAAAACACATAAATTAACCATCTTCCACTTTCAACAAAAACATAAGTAGCACAATCACCCCAATATATCAAAGCACTCAAACCCATTAAAAGCTCCACGCATAATTGTCCTACTAATTATAAATTTTAAACCTCATCCAAACCATAATTAATTGCATGAAACCAAACTAACTTGAATGTCACACGTATACGATCGAACCCATACAACCAAGCAAACAGGCTAACATGTATAAAAAATACGTCCACCGTCACAATCGTTACCCAAGATCGGCATATATGACCCCAATTTTCATACGTTTCGTTTTTAAAGAAAATAAATACTTGTCTCAATTTTTGTTGCGTTCGGTTGATACGCGACCTCATCGTCTTAGACTCCGAGCAACAAACTAAATCGACATTGAATATTTAAACACTCGACCTCATCGTGTTTGTTTGCATTGAACATTCCCGGGTTAAGGTCCAGGCAACACATAGAGTAACCCTCAAAAATCAATATTAATACAAACTCAACAAATAGACCTCATTCAGTCCGTTAGTATATGATCATAAAAATAATCAATAAATAAAACGCAAACATCACAACCCTTACTCGTGCTCACGAATCTTCAAAATCTGATCTCCACAACTATTCATATTTAACCACTATATATCGTACATACTATATCCAAAATTCAACTTCATCCAATCGGTTAGATTGCGCATAATTTAATTTTTAAAAGAAATTAGACAAACAGTTTTTGGGAAACAGGATCAGCCCTATTCAAACTCGTTATAAAAATCTTCCAAACTCATATTCGAATCTCCACCGTTCAGATTGAACTTCAATATGTTTAACATAACATATCAAATTTCTGGTTTGATCCAACGGTTTTATTATGCACAATCGAATTTTGAAAAACACTACGCAGAATTTTCCGAAAATAAAACTGCTTCACTCGAAAATTCATATATATTCCCTCACACCTCAAAATCTGATCTCCACTGTTCAAAACGTATTTCAAAAGGTCCTTGCGATTTTGTAAAAACTTCAACACGATCCAACTGTTTAATCGTTAGAAAATTCAAATTTATTGCGCAATCAGATTTTAGACTTACGAAAATTGTGTATCTCACGTCTTTCGCTCAAGGACTTGATGTCACTCTTTCCCACAGACGCGCCAATTTGATGAGTCCAAAAAGTTGGGCTACCAAATATAGGGGGCACTAACCTCAAAATAGAGATCAGCGACCTGGATATCTTCTGAATACGTCACAGCGACCTGCCAAGTCCTCCGCGAATCTCCTGGCGACCTAGCTGGTCCTGCAAAATAGCGCCTCAGACGGGTCGGATTTAGAGCTCATTAAGGCCCTCCGACGCTTAAGTTAATAAGCGAAATCAAAACACTCAACACTTCTCTTCAAATATAAAACAGTAATGCGATAGAGTAATATCGACTTAGAAAATAATAAGAGGTATGCACCTCCTTTTATAGATACAAGAGAAGTCCTCCCCAAGCAAGGGTTACTTTCTTCTACCATAATTTCATAAATACCACAACTGACTTAGAATTAGGATTCCTCAAATATGCTAAGTACCCATAAATAATAAACCTCTCATTAAATTAATAAAATGGGCTTGGGCCCATTATTCTTTTCATACAGTCCACCGAAACCTCATAAACCACTCATACTAAGCCCGCAGGCTTGATATTCACAAGGCCCATAACCGAGCTAAAGTACACAACACGAACATAAGAGGTCGCGACCCTATATGAGAACTCATCCTCATACTCCAGATCGCTACTCTTCAAACTAGCTCGCCACTTAATAAAACCAGCTCGCCCACTTCTCCAAAGAAGCCATTCAACTCGCTCACCTCCCAGAAGAACACCCTTTCCAGGAGATGAGGTCTCTTACCACAAATAACCTCATATATCAAATAATATTACGTATGGACATTTTGGTCCGTATCAAACTGGATTGCCGGAGAGGTATATTGCACTAACGTTATCACAGTAGACTAATGTGGCCTTCCAAGTTGGACAATGAAGTTCAAGAAGAAGATTTCATAACCAACATGATTCAGAACCCACATTAGTAACTCCTTGGTATTCAGATCAACGATTGATGGAGACAACATAACTTGCCAGTTTGAGGACCAAAGAGACCAAATTACTAACAAGAAAAATACAATAACCCGAAGTTGAACCTCAAGTAACTGGACATCCATCTAGTCCGCATCTGTGTAGGAAATAAGGGATGTCGTTGAGGACGGATATAAATGCAATCCATGGTCAAGAGTGCCTTGAATTTAGTGTACGATGCGTTTAAGAGCAAACATGTGTTTCTCCATCGGATTATGCATGAATAAGCAGACCTGTTGCACGACATAAGAGATATCAGAAAATTTGAAGGTGATATATTACAAGGCTCCTGCAAGACTTCGATAATAGTATCAACTGGAGTGGGGTCGGGCTTACAAGAATACATGCCAGCCTGGTCAATGATTTCTTTAGCATATTTATTTTGAACCAAAAATAGATCACCTCCATGACGAGCGACTGATATGCCCAAAAGTAACTTAGGGCCAAATCATTCATAACAGATTCAGAAGTGATAAGTGTTATGATGGAATTACGATGATCATCAGATGAGGTTATGAGGTTAATATCATCTACATATAGAAGAATGCAAGTCATATCATTACCTTTCTGGAAGATGAATAACGAATGATCAAATTTGCTGTGTGAGAATCCAATAGTAGAGACATAGTCCGCGAATTATGTGTACTAGTATCGAGGAGCTTGCTTGAGTCCATACAAGACTTCTTCAGTAAGTAAACGTAGTCAGGATATTTGGGGTTTCGAAAACCTAGGGTCTGATGTAGAGGTGTCCAACGGTTTGCACGAACTGGCCAAACCGCCGGTTCGAACTGGTGGTCAGTGGTTCGGTTAACCATTAACCACGGTTCGAACCGGAACCGGAACCGCCAATAAGGCGGTTCGGTTACGGTTTGAGCAATTCTCAAACCGTGAACGGGTGGTTCAAACCGCCGGTTTGTTATTTTTTTTTTTAATTTTTCGATACATTTATAAATACTCATTTTCCAAGTCATTTTTTAACACCAAAATTATTCGATATTTTGAATTGGTGATCAATAAGAAAAACATTTTATCTTATAAGTAATAGCCACACGATCGCGATGGAGATATTAATTATTTTTATAATTCAATAAAATTGTGATAACTTATATCTTTCACCCTCTCTAAAGTAATACGAGGAAATTATGTGTACTTTGATTTTAATGGTTAGGGAGTTACAATTTAATATATACGTTATTTTAATTGTTTAAAGTAACAATTTCGAATTTTAAAATTGAATATTTGAAAATTGTTAATTCTTTTGAATTTATTAAAAATATTACTTCTATTTTTTCACTTAAATTCAAGACTTCAAATATTCTAATATAAATTTTTTATTTCAAATTCAAATATTTTAGATGATTCAGTTTCTTTTTAATTAAATCAAAATCTCAAATGATTAGTTCTATTTACTCACTTAATCTCGTACATATATATATATATATATATATATATATATATATATATATATATATATATATATATATATATATATATAATTAATTTAACTTTAAAATTTTCAAATATTCTAATTAAAATTTCTTATTTTAACTACAATATTTTAAATAGTTCAAGCTTATTTCTTTTATTTATTTTGAATTAATTCAAAGTGTTATTAATATTTTATCACTTAACCTCACGTATTTTTTTAAATAAAATAAAAAATAAACATAGGGAAAAAACTAAAATATTTGAATTTTAAAATTAAAAAAAATACAAACAAACAAACCGGTTCAAACCGGCCAACCGAACCGTGGCCGAACCGTGAACCGGCGGTTCACAAATCGCCACCAATCGGCCGGTTTCACAGTTCAGTTGCGGTTTGAGGTTTTTGGCCAAACCAAATCGGCGTTTCGAACCGTTTGAACACGTCTACTCTGATGTAAGTAGATAGTTTCGTGTAGTTCTCCATGTAAGAATGCATTTTTGACATCGAATTGGTGAATGAGTCATTGTTTGAAAATGACTAAGCTGAGAATAGTTTAAATAGTGGCCGATTTGAAGATCGGACTAAAAGTATCACCACAATCCACGCCAACCTATTGAGTTTTACCATCACCTACAAGTCGGGCTTTATGCCTCTCAAGAAAGCCATCAGAATTTTTCTTTATGTCTAGAAATTCACATAAAAATGAATAATATTAGCATTAGGTGGACGGGACACTAAACCCTACGTCTTATTTTTAATAAGAGAATTATATTCATTGTTCATAGCCATTTTTCAATTCGGGACATTAAGGGCTGACACGGGGTTATGAAGAAGTGGTGATTTATTTATGTTAGTGTGAAGGCTATATTTGGCATATGGTTTTCGAATCCCATGTTGACTCCTCGTAACAAATCGTTGGGTTGGATTTGGAATTTGAGTTTGTTGTGCCAGGTTTGGTGGATTGGGAGGCGGCGGTCCAGTAGTAGAGGAAAGGCGTGTCTATAGAGCGATGGGGGCCAGATGGAGTGGGTTCTAGGCTCCTTCTAGGAGTTGGTTATCTTGTTTAGTAGTGTGTGGACTGGGCAATTGTTGTAGGCTGTCAATTGGGCCAGGAGTAGGAGGCGCTGGCTGGCCGGTAGAGCTGGGTTTGGGCCTGAGATGGGATGTTTTGTGAAGTCATGTAGTGGATTATATGAAGTGAAAGCCCTTTCATGAAAAAATCACAATCCGAAGGAGTATAAATTTGATCAAAATAAAATTTATTTTTGTAAAAAAAAAAAATTACGTGATGACTAATTATAATTTTTCGAGGATATGTTATAACACTTGAAGACAATGTGATAAAGGAATATCCTAAAAACACACATGTGGTAAAAATGGGCTTGAATTTTGTGAATTATAGTAGATAAGATAAGGGATAACATAAGCACTCGAATACCCGGAGGTGTGAATTAGATGGATTTCGTTTATATAGGATTTGAGAGGTTTTTGGTGGTTTAACTTCTTACTAAGAGTAATGTTGACGTGATATGTTGCCGTTTGTAACGCTTAATGCCAAAAGGAGTGAGGAATGAAAGCATGAGCAAGTTGAGTTACGTAGAATATTGTTGATGGTTTTAATTTCTCGTACGGTTTCCATTTGCAAAGAAGTGTGTGGACAAGATAAACAAAAAACAATACCATTAGTTTTGCCAAATTCCCAAAATTTCCCATTATCAAATTCATTACCATTATCACATTGAAAACTTATTATTTTCAGTTCAAATTGGTTTCGGATGTAAGCTCTAAAATTTAAGAAAGTGGAGAAACCCTGGGACTTTTTAGATAATGACAACATTCATAAAAAATTAGAGCAATCATCTACTAATAATATCTAATATTTATGGCTCGAAAAACTTATAATTAGAGAAGTCCAAAGATCACAATGTATAATATCAAATGACATGATATTGCATGAATTAAGGTCAATAAAAGGTAACTTAATGTGTCTTCCAAGAGAGCAAGAATGACAAACTATCTGAGCGCAAGAAAATCAAAAATGGGTGCTCTTGGATGACCAAAATGGACTTGCCAAATTGACGGTGCTAAAGCTGCAAATGGGAGTGGTGAATCATTTTTATTTCTAGTGGTGGAGATGGGATAGATGATTCCTCGATTCTCACATCTCATTATGCGCTTTCATGTCTAAAAGTTATTTACAATCTATCAAAACTGACCAAATTCAACAGAAATTGAGTTATCAGTAGTAAAATTTTGGACGAACACTAAATTTTTAACGAGTTGAGGAGTATGGATAACATTCTTTAAACATAATAGTGGGTTGAGAGGTAAGGGGGTAACGTCGGATGACCATACCCACGAGTTGGAATAGAGTGACCATTTTTGACAATTATATCACAATTGGTGCTCGAATTAAAATAAGACGAGAGATTACCTTGGACGGATGTCACATGTGAAGTGGCTCCGGTGTCCATGTACTAGTTTGGGTCTAGTACGGTTAGTCCAACTGTGTACATGGATGCTTTTATTGGAAAATTACACCAGGTACTCTTTTTTGTTTTTATTTTACATTTTTACGACATGATATATATTTTTACATTTATACATTTTTTTTTATTTCCCGTCTTACACTCTGCAATCTCCAGACCGCATGTGGACCCCACTCTCTCATCGCTACCATAAAACCATCAAACTACAAAAACCAGGCACCAAGAAAATTTCTCTCACTACTATTTCTCTCTCTATAAAAGAGACGAGGTAATTCTCTCTATTTAATATACCTCATATAAATCACAGAAGTACAATCATAATATGTTGCACAGTGCATATAATTCTTCTCTTTTTTCTTTTTCATTTATCATAGTCTTATTATTTATTTTTTTGACTTCTTTTTTTTCTCTTGAAAAAATACCCGTATTTTTCAAAGCCACTTTGATTTTTCCTTTCCAAATTCTATTTGCTTGTCTGTCCGTCCCTTTTTACCAAATATTGCATACCAATTTGGCATAATATTGAAATCTTACAAACAGAGGTGCTCTCAGTTTCTGTGTTGATTAGAGGGCCATCATTGATTTCCTAAGGTGAAGAGTTTCTATATATAGTTATAGTCTTGATTAATTTATGCATTTTCTCCCCTTATAATTGATCTACTTGAATTAAAACTCTCAACTTTATTACTGATGAGGTATTATAAATTGAAGTCTGATATTTTTATTACATAACATAGTGTCTGAGGTTCATGTGTGTTGATGCAGATTTCTGGGTCATCTTTAATTTTGGTGTGAAGGTAAATAATTGTTATATCTTTATTTTATATATTGTTCTTGTTTTTCTTAGGGAATCAGTAAAAAGTATTGTTGAATGTGTGATTTGGGTTTGTTCTTGTTTCGATGGAAAACGGCGGTAATGACTGTGTGTTAAAAATCTGCCATAGTTGTAACTTCTCTTCCTCTTTCTATATTTGTCTATTTTCGCTGGCTATTGTCTGTTTTATGAATAACATGAAAGATGGATTGTGATTTTTATGATGGATGAAAAATAGAATTAGTGCTTGTAAATTTCTTGTGATATGTATTTGGCCATATGTATTGAAGTCAGTTAGAAGATAAGAATATTTACTCTTCTGGGATGTATTATGGAAGAAATGGTGTTTTTGTTTGGATTTTCAAGAGCAGTTTTTGTTCTATCGCAAAATTGATAGTTATTTATTGGAGTTGGTATTTATAAAAAAATATCTATGTTATCGTATTTTTGAGTTTTTTTGTTTCAAAATGGGTAGTTATGTAAATAACTCTTTTTTCAGTTGGTGTGGGCTGGGCTTCAGTTGAAAAGGCCTGTTGAGAGCGTGGGCCAAGAATGCCAGGTTGTTGGGTACTGGGCCTGGCCAAGAAGTTGTTGGGTATGTACATGGGGGCACAACCCATGGCATAAATTGCTAATGCCATTGTTGATGCTATCCAGAAGAAGTCAATGATTGCCAAGGAGGGCACTGGTGCCCAATCTGCTATGAGGTGCCACGGTGACCACCATCATTACAACTGCCGGTCTAACCACCTTTGCCCTGACCACCACGGCCACGATGTTTTCTGTTACCACCGCTTCTACCATGGTTAGCACCAAATCTAATACTTTCATGAGAATTGGCAGAGGAATTGTAGTCATCAGATTCCTTCGCGACCATGGCGGATGAGCTTGTAACAATTTTCTTCGCGAAACTCACTTCTTCAAGTGTGAGCATTGAATGGGCCTGATAGAAAGGAGAGAGAGGGTTGTTTTTATGGATGAGTTTGGTGACACCATTGTAGGCTTCAGTGAGACTGAACACCAGTGGCAGAAAAAGATGGTCGTTAGAGATCGGAGCACCGACATTTTAGAGTTAATCGGATAAAGTTTTGAGATAGTGATAATAGGAAGAGAAGGACGAGAAATCCTCCATGCTTTCTTGCGAGAAATCATTTTCAAGTGTCACAACCCGAGAGTTTTTATTGTCTTGAAAAATATCACGTAAGCGGTTCCTAGCCTCCATGGCCGCCGAGTCCGGCTCGTTAGTCGCTTATATTCATTAAAGAAACATGACATCGAGAGTTGGCCACAATTCCTTTTTGTCGTTGGTTTTAGGAATTTTTTCCTTCTCGTTCCCGGTGAGATGATGTGGTGGATGACTTGATGAGAATGTACATGAATTTGGAAAAGTTCTGCCCAAGTTGTGTATTGGACATTCTCCAATTAAAGAGTGGTAGGGATTAGGTTTTTGATGTTGGAGATGACAAGAGTTGGATGAAAGGAGGGTTTTGATTTGGCCATTTCAATTGAAGAAGATGGGAAAAAAAGATAATAAGAAGGGGCGTTGTTCGGAAGAGATGAAGAAGGAAGAAGAGGATCATTTTTTAGAACTTTAATATCATGCAAGAAGGTGCTATTTATAATGTCTGTACTCACAAGAATGGGTCTATTGTATAAATTAGTTAGTTTAACTAATTCCTAGGCTAATGTTAAGTCAAGCATAATACCTATAATATGACTATACTAATCCTATTACATTGATTACATTCATTCTATTCAAACCTAGAAATAGGAATAAATCTCGATATACAACAACAAACAACAATACCATAACGATTTACAAACATAACAAACTGCAATCAGCATCACACGTCAATCGTTCCTTTCACAATTTTGTTCAAAAACCCTTTACATTTATTTAATATTACATTTACCCCTTAGAATACTAAGATAGAATCAAATCTCAACGGATATTTCACTAATACCTAGATGGCAAGCGATTTCAATTAATAACCTAATCGATTCAATCCTTGCCACGAAAGCAAAGTTTTATCAAAATCAACACATTCAACCTAAGTAAACCTTTAGCTACCAGCCTAGTTTTGTTCTGCACAATATTCCCAGCTCACCCGTTTTGTTTCTGAAAATCCACCTGATGTCAATGACATTCCCCGTGATTGGTCAAGGAACCAAGTTCCATACATCATTTTTGGCTAATTGATCGAGTTCCTCTTGCATTGCATTTATTCAAAACTCATATTTGAGGGCTTCTTCCACTTTATTTGGTTCTACAAAAGAAACTAACTTCTCTCAATTACTTGCCTCTGATGGCACTCTCCATCAAACCTCTTGTATTGATACGCCTGGATTAAATGGGGTTGTTGAGTATAAACACCATTATATTATAGAAACACCTTACATAACTGCCTGGGCCGAACTGACCCAGGGGCTGAAGAGCCGACACGGTGAATATAGACAGAGTTGCTCAGCAATGACACAAGATAAGCACGACAAAGACCGTACGCAATAGCGACGCTCAAGAGTGATTATGGTTAGAGGTTTTAACAACTTATTCCCAATGTAATTCAAGAGCTAATGGTTAGGAAGAACATGTTCATTTAGGTTTCATTGTAAACCTATAACTAGTGCTTCCAAGAGAAAAACAAGGATCCATATTTTTAGAGAGAGGAAGCTCGTAATGAAGAATTCACACATCTATAAAGATCCGATTAAGGCCAATCCGATTTCAGAAAAATGAATAAAATAGTTAAACATTTTTTTCTATTTGTTTTGCTTATTTTTTCTATCTGATCTGCTCGTTTTTACTATTTATTTATTTTGACTATATTTAACTTAAACAATTAGTAGTGATAAGAGTTCTTTTTTTTTAATGGAGATAGTATGTGAAGAGTTATGTGATTGGCAAAACTGATCACAAACTAATTTTTGATGATTGAGTTTTTGATTAGATATTTCAACAACTATATTTTCATTGACTGACAAATTGAACTAATAGTCTAAAGTTATTGGGATTCTGTGTTCACTTGAATTGATTATGTTTCAAGATAATTGATGGTATAATGTTGGAAATAATGAGCACAAGCAGGGAATGTATATTTATATCACTATAACTAGAAAGTGGAAAAGAAAATTAGAAATAAAAAACTTTTAAGTCGAGTCAAGTTTTACACTCTATCCGCAAGACGAAATTGCCTCTGTAGTACTTTTTGGTTTAGGCAATTCGTTCCCAAAGATAAAATAACTTCGTCTCTGGTTTAACAGCACCGTAAAAACCAGAGCTCTGGCGAACTCGAAGAACTTAGACTTAACTACGAGATAAAAATGCTGAAGGAATGTATGATGTGTTGTGTAATCTGTATGCTTGAGAGTTTTCTAGTCTGAATGATGCAGGAGCCTCTAACCCTTATATAAGGGTTCCAGCTGAGAGGTAATAATAACGTCCATAAATGGCAGCTTTATGGCTTTCAAATTGGCAGCTTGAAGAAGGTCGAAGGAGGTAACGTCCATGCATTAAGTTGCATGATGTTTCTGTATGTTTGAAACATACCTGAACAGTCAGGAGTTTCAGGAGTCCATTTACGCGGCTAAAAAAGATAGCCTGGGACACCCTGTTTTGCATGTAATTGTGGTGTTTTTCTCGTGTTTTTAATTAGGATTTTATGTTAATTTTAGTAGTTTTATTAGTCGAGTTTTGTTAGGTTTTCACTTGTTTTCTCGTTTTGTTGTTCTTTTCGTATTTCTTGTTGATTTTATACTTAAAATGGTTAAATGAGTTCAATTAATTTGTGGATGAGGGATATTGGTGTTAGGTTTTGATAAGAAGGCAAAAAGAAGGTGAAAATTGGCCCTTGGCTCGATTTGGCTCGAGCCAAGGCGAGTCCAGCGCACAGCTGCTCGGCAGCTGCCGAGCGCTGCCGGCCACGCCCGCCTGGTTCCGCGCGCAGCTGCCGAGTCTTGCCCGCAAGCCCGCGCGCACCTGCCGAGTTCCGCCCGCAAGCTGCCGACGCCTGCCGAGACCTGCTTGCCGAAGCTGCCGAGAACGCCGAGCACAGTAGATCGACTGCCGAGAGCTTGCTCGACTGCGCTTCAGAGAGTGGCCATCCTGCTGAGAGTAGTCGATCGACCGCGCGCATTGCCGCCGAGATCTGCCGAGTGCCGCGCGCCATGCTTGCCGAGTCCCGCACGCACGCCTGCCGACAGCTGCCGACCGCGCCGAGCCATCTCGCCCAGCTCCGAGCCATCTCGCCCAACACCCGAACCCAACCGAGCCAATTCGACCCAAATGGTCTTATATGACCATTTTGGGTCAAATTTGGTCAAATATAGGAAGTCCAAGCTTATAAGTGATAATTGACCAATTTACCCCTAATTACCTTGTATAAATAGAACCTTACTCTCATTTTGTGAAACACACCTCCTCCCAACCCAAGCTTGGGTTTGGGACTTAATTTCTCTTTTTAGATTTAATTTTCAAACTTTGCCTTGGGTTTGTAAGCTCAAGAAGGATTCAAGTATTCCCTTGGATTTTTAATTCCTTACAATTTCAATCAAGCTTTTGGATTCTCTCTTTAATTCTAGTAAGCTTTCTTTCAATTTCATACTTTGTTCTTCATTTGTTTTATGCTTTTTGCCTTAAGTATTAGAAGTTGTGTTTGATCTTGTGAATTGGCTATGAATCCTAGTTGAGTGACACATCTAGATCATATATCAAGTCCTTGATTTGTTTAATTTCAAGTAATTTCATATGTTTCATGCATTTTTCTTCATTTCATGCTTTTTGTCTTAGCTACTTGAATTCATGAAGAAACTTATGATTTGGCTATGAATTATAGATGAGTGACACATCTAGATTGTAAGTCGGGTCTTGGATCGTCATGATTTTAAGTTTTTCATATGCTTTATTTGCAATTTAGTTTTCATGCATAGTTTTAGTTTGAATTTTAGATCTACTCTTTGTTGTTTGTAATTTTTCTTAAAGTTTTGAACTTTCTTGTTAATTTCCATTGCTCTTTACATCCATGCTTTCAATTTTTGCTAATTTTCATTATTTAGGATTTTATGCATAGTTGTACCTTGTGCTTGCATGCTTGTACTCGGTGAAACATTGCATTTTCTTGCTTATTTTCATTATTGCTTTGCATTTTATATTTGAGGCACACGACGAGGCATTCTACCCACTTGCAATTTCAATTCCTAGGATAGTTAGCTATTTTATTTGCTTTATTTTCATTTTTCTTTTATTTTCCAAGCTTGAAACACATTGAAATCTTCAATTGAATCGAATTCCGATAATACCAAGCCATGAACCCGTTGATTTATTCATCACCACGAAAACTCTTCAAACACACCCACACGAACCACCAAAATCAGACCAATTGCCCAAGGGCCAAGGTCCAAGATTCGGGTCCAGGTCCGGGCTCGGATCCGCCGAATGCGGATGGGCGGACCCAAGTCCGAGGGCCCGCGTGAGCTTTGTTCACACAAAGTCCACAATTGACCCACTTGATGTCCACTCATAAAATTTAATCAATTTTAAACTCCCTTCCACATTGATTAACATTCAATGTGGGATAAACAACAATACACTCAAGCAACCAATCAAATTCGAAGTGTTATTTCTCACTCACCAATAATTAGGTTTGATAAATTCAAAAAACTACAATTATCTACACGAAATGTAGATCGAGCTTATACAATTTGTTAAAATGAATTTTTGCTGCACCATTAAATTGATTAAGTCTAATTTAACAACATGTAATTGATATCATGGAAACACATGAGAATGCGTCTTCAAGGAAGCGCAATTTGGAGAGAAGATTTGAACACAATCAATGAAGACAGTACCAAAATGGACAAGTCAATTGCACAAGATTAATGAAATATTTGCGAACATTATTTCCTTAATACACAACTGCTCTCATATTTTATGAAAAGGGCAACAACGTTTTTTAGTATAGATTTGCTTTATGACACTAGTACAAAAAACACATTCTAGAACAGACAGTCTAGAACGGATTTTTCGGCTACGTTCTAGAATGTCTGTCCGGTGGTATTTTCGTAATTAAAATCGTAATCCTAGAACGGCTTTTAAAATGTACGTTCCGAAAATTTTGAGACTGACCACATTTAGAAGGTACTTTTAAATATACGTTCTAGTATGTGTCATATTTAGAACGTATAAATAACAATACCTTCTGGTAAATTAAACATCCCAGAATGTATTAATATTTATACGTTCTAGCTATCAAACACATTAATTAAATAATTGGACTAAAATCTTATCCACAAATGTTATTTTCCTTTCTCTCTCCACAACCCTATCTTCCCCTTTCTCTCTCCCCGTAACCACAACTCCCTCTTTCCCCTCTCTCTCTGTGCTTCATCGATTCCTTCGCCGAATTCACTAGTCCATGGCGAGTCTATGGCGAGCCTCGATAGGCTCGATCCAAGTCGGCGTCGACGATTACTACGGCGTGGAGTTCTGGGGACGCCCCGAGCGCGCTGGCTGGCTCACGAAGCAAGGCGAGTACATCAAAACCTGGCGCCGCCGCTGGTTCATTCTGAAGCAGGGCAAGGTCTTCTGGTTCAAGGAATCTATGGTCACCCGCGCCTCCAGGCCACGTGGTGTTATCCCGGTGGCCAATTGCCTCACTGTCAAGGGTGCCGCCGCCGTGCTCCATCACCAATTCACGTTCGAGTTGTCGACTTGAACCGAGACGATGTACTTCATCGCCGATTCGGAGAAGGAGAAGGGGGATTGGATCAATTATATTGGGAGATCTATTGTTTAGCACTCTAGTGAAATCCTCGATTAAGATAGCTGGAAATAAAAAAATAAAAACAAAAGTTTTTTTTTTTTGTTTCAAATCAGTTTCCCCTTAATTTTCCTTAAAAAAAATATTTTTTATATGAAAAAGAATTTTCAAGTTTTATGTGAGATTCTAGCCATTTTCTATTTGTGTTAATACTCTACTTGATTGTATGTTCTTTGCTTGTTGTTTGTGTTAATTTTCAAAAACCTCTGACTGTTTAAGAAAATGAGTAACCTAAGGGATATTTTCTTTATGGAATTATTTAGACTTACTTTTTTTTGGGACCTTTTTTGCCACTCTATATATCATATCCTTTAGGGTGGATTATCGATGAGAAATGCTAAATACTTTGCATTATTTTTTCTGAACAGAAGCTATCATATAAGCTCAATTCGATAGTTACGCCTGTATTACCACATATGCATTAAAGTCTAGGTTATGATAGAGTACATTGATGAAATTTTTGTTTATGTAGGTTGGAAAGCATGGAATAATTATTGAATTTACTGACCCTGACTATAATACAAGGCGAAGTGCCACCTACTTGCTTGAGGTTGCTGCTCATGAAGGTAATTCCATTTTTGTCCCTTAAAAACTTTTTTAACCCCGAGGGTGGAGGCTATGAATAAAAACTCTTACCCCATAGAGTAGGTTAGTGTGTATTCCTCCTTGCTTAAAGTTTCTAACTCTTTTTATTTTTTTTGGTACAAAGCTGGACAACTATTGAAGCGATTGATTCGTTGGTCAGAAAGGCAGGTTACAGTGGCACCATCACTGGACAACTGTATAAGCGTATTCAACTGACCCGTTACTAGAGCACCCTGTTTACCATGCACTACAGTGAATATGTTGCCTACGTGAAGACAACTAGAGGTGCTGCTCCGACTATTGGTGGGGCAAAACCAGGCAATTATTGATAAGTTATTTACCCTCTCATTGGAGTTGTAAGACTATGCCGATGGGGAAGGTAAAAATTAATTTGAACAAAATTGATGGGTGCAACTATTCTTGTTTCACCCTGCTTGGTAATTGCTATTTTTGTCATTTATTATGTTATTTGTTATTTTGCATGAAATTAACCTCCAAAAGCTTCTCTGAAGCTGCAATGTTGTGAGACTTGTGTTGTGTGATWGTAATATTATTCGTCTCCTGTTGTGTTCAAGCCTAAGCTTTCTTTATTGATTTGGTCTTTGATATGAAGATGTTCGTGCTTCATGCTTCATTTTACACATAGCTCAGTCATTCATGCCAGTCTTGTTTTCCTGAAAAGAATCACTTTCTTGTCATGTATTTCCTTTAAAAGAGTCAGGTTTTGGCATGTGAAATTTGAGTGTACATTGGTTAGGACAGTGATTTTGCAAATATAGTTTGACCCCCTTCTCACGGGTTAAGGTCTGTGAGACGGTCTCCAAGAAGACCTAACCCATTTGCTCTCTTACAACAGTCTAACGGTTCATACCCATTAGATGGAACCCTTGCCCGAATCCACACCAAAAACCCTATTTATATTAGGGAATTTGCAACTAGAAAGGTTTTTCCTAAACCCCCAAGCGAAAAAATCTCTCTCTGGTGGTGTGGTATTTGAAATTTTTGGACAATATATAAGTAACATACAAGAATATATGAAAAGCTACTCACTTCCTATTTTCTTTTCTGCAGTTTTTCTTTGGCAGATAGAGGAATTAAATCTCTTATGATCTAATCAAAATTGGGTTTAGACCAGTAAGGCGGGTCTATAATATGCTCCTCCTGCCGGAAATTATCGAATTGTCTGGACCTGATTCATGTTTAGGGCCAACTCAGTAACCAAACGCCTATATGTAGGTCAGATTTTTTAAGATGAAAACTCATCCCCTCCCCACTATTTCCTCTCCCACCTCTACTTCCCATATTGCCCCCTCCCCACCCTACTCCCCTTTCCACTCCTCCCCACCCCCAATCCTCATTTTACCCCTGTGGAAATAGATTGGATCTGGGTGTTAACTTTGATTTTTATCTGGATGTGATTCTAACTGTATTTGGGTCTTGATGTGGGGGAGGCTTTACCATTTGCAGGCAACAAGGGAACTTAGTGAAACTTGGCATTTGCTTGATCAGATGGATTTCAGTTGTCTAATTTTTTTATTTTTTTTTTGGTCCTTGAGTCTAGAAGTTACCGTGTTATGTTTATTCATCTTGAACTGCTTTTCAGACTTTGGCTGTGGAATTTATATTATGTTTTGTGGTTTCAGCGATAAGAAGACAGGGTGATCATTATCAGTTCCAAGGATAGTGACAACACTTTCTCTGATGCAGAAAATGCTCTTCATCAAATTGTTAGTTTGATGCTTCAGATAGCTTTTAAAGTCCATTTCGAAGGAATGACTTTTCGTTGCTAGCACAACTGTTATTGGCATTCATAACTTACTGAGTCGATTGGTATGTTGCCATCTTGATTGTGTCCATCCTGTCTTTTGACTGTTTATTAACAATCCTTTTGCCACACAAGTGTTGCTTCTTTCTTCTGCTAGCGTACAATATTGCACAACAGCATCATCCTTGAGACATCCAATCTTGCAGCTGATTATGCAACTACGGATATCATGGTTCCTGAAAATCTGGTGGGTGGTTTGATTGGAAGGTTTGGTGCCAATATATCGAGGATTAGAAATGAGTTTAGCGCAAATATCAAGGTTAGTTTTCGACGTTATTATGAATTTCGGGTTCCAGATTCTGAATGCCTAATATCTGGGGGTCGTATATAATATTTTTGTCTATATGATATTTTTCCTTTTTTGCAGGTTCATGGTGGGAGGGGTGAACAAACCCAAAGGCAGATCCATGTAGGTGGTAGCGCTCGACAGGTATAGCTTTTTTTGCTTCTAATTTTTCTGATTACTTTTTTAAATTATGAAAATAAAAAATGTTTTTGAGTTTGAGAAAGTGGACTTTTAATTGTTCGAATTTCTGTCCWTTAGGTGGCCCTTGCCAAACTACGGGTTGATGAGTATGTATATGCTGAGTTGATGCGACAAGCTGGAGGGCAAGTGCCGCAAACTCCTGCTGGTCAACATCAGCAATATCCTAGTCAACCGCCTGTGTAATTAGTTTATTTCTACTTTCTAAAATACGCCACGTGCCTATATCTCATCGGTGATAACATTAACCTATTTTTTTTTAACTTATGCAGGCCTGAAATGGCAACAAATCTATACCAAGGTTATGGGCATCCCCACACTCTTTATGCAACCAGATTTTTACAATTCACACCATATCTGTAAATAGTTTTGCTTTTGATTATCAGCATTGGTAAACTTTGTGAGATTGTAATTTATGGAGTTAATTAATCTTTTTTCAAATATTTTGCAGTAATAAAGAAGGTGGGATGATGGGCGCATTTCCTCAGATGTATGGATCGACTGCAACGTATAATAAAATGCATTTCAATTTATTTATGCCTTTCAATTTAGTAAAAGATATTCTCGTGTATGATGTTATCTGATTGACTTGCTGAACCATCAATTGATTCTCATTTACTGAATACCTCAATGTATAATAAAATGGCTTTCAACTTATATATGTTTCTGTAATTTGAATGAATTAATAATTTTGTCGGTTAATTTTGCTTTCTTGTATATGTATTTATTGATTATGGAACTATAATAATTTAGGTCAAACCAGATATAAAAACGGCATCGTAACATGTTCGTAAATATGACAATCTAGAACGTACAATTCGAATATCCGTTCTAGTATATGACAATTTAGAACATACAATTCTAATATTCGTTCTAAAATAATGACATTCTAGAACGTACAATTTGAATATCCGATCTAAAATATGGCATTCTAGAACGTATATTTCGAATATCCGTTCTAAAATATGACATTCTAGAACGTATATTTCGAATATCCGTTCTAAAATATGACATTCTAGAACGTATATTTTGAATTGTACGTTCTAAATATGACATTCTAGAACGTATATTAGAATATACGTTTTAGAAGGTCGACATTCTAGAGGTAAAATAGAATATATGTTTAATGACATTCTAGAACGTACAATTTGAAAATACGTTCTAGAACAAAACATTCTAGAACGTATATTGGATTATCCGTTCTAGAATGTCAGACTTTCTAGAACATATTTTTTAATTATACGTTCTAGAATGTATTATAAAGAAAGGAGGCAGACCCAAAATGCGACTTTTTAGAACGGGTATAAAATATTTTAGAACGGATAATTATCCGTTTTAGAATGCCTGTCATTCTAGAACGGGTAAAAAATATTCGTTCTAGAATGTCTGAAAAATCTAGAACGGCTGCATCTAGAACGCAGCAGAATCCGTTCTAGACTGCCTGTTTAATCCGTTTTAGAATGCCTGTTTCTGCACTAGTGTGAGAAAGAAAAATAGGAAGAGTGTATACAGTGTTAACTGCTTGAAATTGTTAATCAAGCAAACTCAGTTCATATTAAATACCTTATTGAGAGAATCAAAGATACGTTGACGACAACAACTTGAATGAAATTCAAGTGCTGTCCCAAAGATTTGAAAGGTGCTTAGATCATTGTTCGACCAACAGGAGGTCTATGGAGGAATTAATTAAACAAGAGGTACAATAAATTAATATATGAATGAATTTACTATGTGTACTTATATAAAATAATTGTGTTTTAATTAATACATTTGGAAGGAAAGAGGGATTCTTTCCGTATAAGATTTTGTGTACTTTTATTCATGATTAAAGTTATTGTTTAATCTGTTCATGCAAGTTTGCATGCACTCTAATCTAACAATATGGAAAAGAGCTTTCCTTATGATCAATGTGTACATTGATGCATGTCTCACATATTTGTCGAAATTTATTAATTGGGAAGCATAGAGGTGGTATCGTGATTGTGTGAGCTATTAGGTTGAACAAATTATTGATGTAAGGGTGAGACTATCGGTTTAATTAAATAAATAATATATATTTAAATATAAATTAAAAAAATGTGTTAGTTTGAAAACAACTAAACAAGAAACGAATAAATTCGAATTTTCACATAATTAATGATTTCAATAAATAAATTAAGACTTTTTTTTTCACATAATTAATAATTTCATATAATTTAATTTTTCACATAATTAAAAATTTTACACAAAATAAATCAATTAACATATTAACAAATTTAATTATTCACAAAATTAATAATTTCATTACAAATCAATAAACTTAAATTTCATCAACATACAGTGAAACTAAAATAGTGAAACTAAAATTAGCATCACGCTTCCAAATATAGGTGCCAATATTATCAAACAAAATGGATTGAAGACAACAAGCACCAGTGGTCTAGTGGTAGAATAGTACCCTGCCACGGTACAGACCCGGGTTCGATTCCCGGCTGGTGCAATGCGATGATGATAATTGCGCCGTTCGACGGTTGGGTCTGTCGCCTTCTCTGAAATATTAGATGAAAATTCGGCGCTTCTGAGCTTCTTTTTTTTCCTCTTTTTTCCCCCAGATTTATTATTCTGTCATCTACTATTACAATTTACAATTTTTCTTTTTTCACTTCAAAATTTTAGTTTTTCCTCTTTTTTTTCCCCAAAATTTATTATTCTGTCATCTACTATTGCAAAATTTTTAGTTCTAGAGGACTCGAAATTCTTATGACAATGGTTTTTTTTTTTTTTTTTTCCTTTGTTAAATTCACTTTTATGAGGAGTTTATTGCAATTTACAATTATATTTTTTTTTCAATTCATAAATTTAGTTCTACAGGACTTGAAATTCTTATGAAAATGGGTAGGTTATGGACCTCGTGGTTACATATATGTGTTATATATGCATTCAGTGCACTAGTCTTCATCCAATTATGGTATTAAATTTTATTAAATATTAAATCTATAACTTTCTTTTTAAAAAAAAAATTCCCTCCGGCTCGTCATGATCTCCATCCAAACAATGTTAAAAAAATAGTAAACTTATATGATTACAAAAAAAAAAACATTCGGCCCACTTCACTTTATCGTAGGAAAAGGTAGTCGACAGTGGAGAAACCCCCCCATAGAAATAGGAATTAGAATCACATAATATACCACAGCAGACAACAATACCACAACGGATTTACAAACGCAGCCGACTGTAATCAGCATCGTACATCAATCATTCTACCACACTTCCGAGATTTATAGTTGTATGTGCACCACCAAAAGGTTTCTATTCAACATTACAAAATAAACTCAACTACAAAGCGTGTAAGAAAATCGAAAACGTGGCATAGAAACAAGCTCTGCACACACTACTGAACACCACTCCACGCGCATTCACAGTGCTAATATCAAACGAGGACTAGCCGCCAATATCCAATTCACACGGAGCCGAAAATGAGATCCGGAATGATCAATGGATGTTTTTTCCCGACTATTATACTTCTTCGCTACCACTTTGGTTGCCATTTTTCAGTATGTTGAACTTGCAGAGAGGGCATGTGGCGTTTAAGTATAGCCACTTGTCTATGCAGGCGGAGTGAAAATGGTGGCCACAGGGGAGCTCCCGAAGTTCAGCTCCATCATCATACGCACAAAGGCAAATGCAGCATTCCTGAAATATATAATAATGCAGGAACATTTAGAATAAATCCGATGTTTTCCAAATTAACGAGACATTATGGCTATCCAATTGCTGAAATCACATTTACATTATTACAAATGGACAATTGAATAATTACAGATTTTTATTTTTTGGAAATTAGGCTGAACACCCATTTTCGTAGTTATCCTTATCACAAATCATGCATTGCAAATTAAAAACAATGTTAACCAAAAAAAAAAAAACAGGCGGAGAAACTCAATCGTAATTCAAGCTCCCAAAACGTTGTAAAACACCCTAACGATGAATGTTGATGAACAATAACCACAAAATGTGTCGAAATGCCATCGATATATTTAAATATTAAGGCAATGATTTTGTAGTTTAACATAGCTTCCGGAAAGAAAGAAGTCTTAATGCATTATAGTATTGTATTCGGAAAATGTAAAACACTTTAAATAGACATACAGCATCCTCTAGAGGAAGGACATGCTCTGTGGGTGACTCGGTGTCACATTCGGTCATTGTTCCTCCAAATGCTCCTTGAATTTCACTATTTTGCTTCTCCAAATCACCAAATTTCCGAAAATTGTATCTAGGTAGTCTCTCAATGTCCTCCTTAGTAGCTCCTTCCTGTAACACAAAGCAAATCAAAAATATATTAAACAACAAAAGAACAAACTCAACTGGAGTTAATAGATAGGGATAATTACAAAAATCACCCTTAAAGTTTGGGATAATTACAACTCAAACAATAGTTAATTAAAAAAAACACTTGACGTTTGGTTACGTCTAATGATTTTTCCTTTCACAAAATATGTTTCTCAAAAACCACCTTACATTTATAGAAATATTACAATTCTGCTCTTTAAAAATTAAAATAGAATCAAATCAGGAGGGCAATTTCACTATTTTGTAATTTTGAAAACTTTTTTGTTTGGTAAATACACCAGATCTCAGGGGTAGTTTTGATAATTATCCCTAATGGTATCATTCCCAAATTGTTTTCTTGTTGATAATCAAGTGTATGTCTTACTGTCCTGAAAGAAGCAGTAGTAGTTATCCAAAATGAAAAACAAGTTTAAGTAACTTCTTGGAAAGAAATACAAGAACCCTTGACAAGCACCACTCCTTAGCCAGTGAGCCCAAGTTCTAGCACTAATTCATCACCATTTTGTCAAAACAGAAGAAACAAGCACTAAAAGTCATTTAAGAAAGTAATTTCAATTTGTTTGCCAATTCAACTTATACATATACAAGTTTGCTCCAATGCTTATCACAAGAAAAGACATAGTTTAATTCATAGCATCATTATAGAATTCATTTTAGTCGATTTCTACAACTTAATCTACCTGATCAGCAACAGCATACAGGATTGCAATAATACACGGTAGACAGCAGCAAACAGCCAGTCCAATGACACAAGCCACAGCAACGCAAATTACAACAAAGAACACATCAAATGCCAAAAATGTAATGCAAAGCCTGCAAAGTAAATCAATATACATAGTTGATAATACGTAAATAGAAAGAAAATATATGTTAAGATTCAAGTAGCTTCAGAACATATAATATTTGGACTGACCAGTAAAGCTGAGGCGATTCACTAGTCAAACTTTGGCCACCAGCAGATACCCAATAGAACCCGATTATCCACCAAATAAACGAGAACATAGTATTTGCCGACTCCAGATGCTTAGCAACACTGCCAACAAAAATATCAGCAAGTTCTTGTAAAAACTTTCTACTTTTAGAAATATGAAATATGGCCTCCAGTAACAAGCAATTCACATAACCAACATATCCACCCGAATTTATTCAGAGAATATTTACATTTGTTCTACCTACAAAGCTAAATCCAAAATCAAAATTCAATACGAATTTCCATAACTAATTAGCATTGCAATTATAACATTTCGGGAAAAAACAGAAGCTCAATTATACCTAGCTTCATCATCACTTTGCCGGTGATCGGGAAAATAACCTCCAGAATCCAATTCATCGCTCCCCGAGCTCGAATTCGAGTAACTCCGGCTGTAATCCAGCTGGACTCTCTCGGTCACTTCCGAATTCTGCTGCGAATACCTCTTCTTATACTCCGTGCAAACACACACTACGTGAAGCACGCACTGTAGCGCGTAGCCGACGATCCAAAGCCTCAGCGGCATGGACGGCGTCTCATTCCGGCTCATGATCAGCACCGAGATCGAGACGACAACGAAGGCGATGTTCCAGACGAGGTCCAGGAGCACTATCGGCTTGGAGTAGGCCCAATCGCTCTGCCGCTCCTCAATCTGCTCGGCGGCCGCCTCGCGGACGCGCACGGACGGCTCGCGCATGGCGCGGCTCCGGCTGCTGGCGCGCCTGAGGAATTGGGCGGCGCCGCGGAGGCTGGGAGGGCGGCGGAGGAAGCGCGGGCGGCGGCGGGCGCGCAAGATCTGGTCTCCCAGTAACGGCGTCGTGTCGACGGCGGCCGCGGCGGGGGGAGCGTCGCCGTTAGACGACATCGTTTCGCCGGGGCTGAGGTGGACTGATGTTGTGTGGACTGATTAGGGGTTTGATCGGACGGTCGGAGTTGAAGATCGAGAGCGTGTGTGACTGCGTGAGAGAGAAAAATTGGGGTAGACTGATTGGTACGGTGACTGTGTCAGTGAGGGCTAAGATTTGGATTAGATTGATTGGTAAAGGTCTTGACACTTGATAGGCACTGCTGTTTTTTTAAGGCAACCGTGTAATTCGTGACTCGAGAGAACTTTCATAATTACATTCCGCAATTATCTATGTACAGTGATTTTTTATTTTTTTTATTATTATTTTTTAACGTAAATTAAAATTGATCATCGCGTAGGTTTGGTCAGGGTTCTGGAATTGTCGATTGTGGTTCCGCAATTACTGATTCTCGATTACGAAAAATGGGAACTGAAATTGAATCGACGGTTATAATTAGGGGTTTGATAACTGCACGATTTCGATTTTAATCGAAATTGTCTATCTTTTTAATTTTATATTTTTCTTACATTGTTTAAATTTCAGATAATATTTTTAATTATATATTTATTATATTATTTATAAATATAGTATATATAAAAATCAAAACATTAAAATTAAAGGAACCACCGATTCCAATCCCGTAACCGTCAATTCCACAATTTTTTAAAGCGTGAAATTGTAATCAGTTCTGTTAAAGCCGGTTCCGATTTGGAACCGTTAAAATCGATTACAGTTCCGAGTTGCTAATCGTTGACCACAGTTACCGTTATGGTGTTGAACCCATTTCCGTTTCTACTTGGTCAGGTCTACGCTCACATTTGAACTCGTGTTAGTTTTGTGGGTATGTCATTATTGATTTGTAAGTAAATTTTAACTTTTCAACCATACTAGCTACTTTTTTTTATTAATTCTTCTGAATGTATATATGTGCTATCTTTTGGTGATGGAATGAGTAATAATTTAAAAGTTAGTAATGGTAAAGTCCATTTTTAATATTTTAATTTGAATATATGATATAATATTAATAAGATTGTATATGCCATTAGATATATATATAATTTAAAATAGTGATATTTATGTACCGTAAAATTTTCCTTTAATTGGACTTTGATAGTAATGGTGGTTCACACGTTCTAAATGATAAAATGCAGATGATAGATTTTCAATTAAATGATATAAAAATAAATTTTTGAAAACAATAATTTTCAATAAAAATATCATAAACAAATATGAATTTAATATCTCTCATATATATTAATTCAAAATCATTCTATTCTATCCTATCCTATATGTTTGTTTGCCACGCTTTGTTAGCTTCGTAAAAAATTCTGGTGTTTCGGTGTTATCCAAACATAATATATACATAATTTAATATTTTTCTTTATATATTATACCTAATTTATATGCTACCTAATTCCATATATTACTTTTATTCTACTAATATGAAAATGTAAATAAGTCATATTTAATTAGAAGAAATCTATATAATTTGAACTAATTAATATATATAATAAAAGTTAAATAATTTTCTTTGTAAAATTTTAAATATTCTATTTAAGAAAGATACAATTTATATAAAATTATTACAAAAAGAAAATAAATATAAAAATATTAACTTAATTTTTCTTATCTAATCATAATATAGGAAATGCTCCAAACATTCGTTCCGAATTCGCACTGCCTCGTTCTTGTTGCTCTCGACTTTTCCGAAGTGAGAGAAGGAGGAAAGGCGCGCTACAACTAACATAACAGCCAGCTGAAGAACATTAGCTAGGTGGTGAAATAAAAGCTCTTGGTGTTATAGCCGTACCTGCTGCTAGCTTGATCGTTGTTGTGTCATAGATGGTAGTTCAACCGGTGGAGCTGCTCGATAAGCCACCAGTCTATGCCTCCGGACCTACGACAATGACTGAACGCCCTGAATAGACGACGAAAATTTGAAGAAAACTAGCTTAGATAGTCAAAAGGTTTGAAGAAAACTCACTTCACTTCCTCAAACAACGTTAAACATCAACACATGTTGGAAATACACTTCTTCTAACTCATCGTCGTAAATTGACACCAACAAAAATCCATTGAGAAGACTTTGGAACAAGTTGACCGTAGTAGGAAGAATTAACTTGCTCGATTCTACCATTTTTTATTGGTTAAAGTTGAATATGATATAAGAATAGATTAGGTGTTATTTGGGTTTAACTCAACTAGAGTGTTATTATAGGAAATGACTATGGTGACGTGAAGGCACCATACTCACACCTCTCTTGCATTTACATCCATTGATCTACAATTATTTATAACCAACTTTTGATCTAGTGCTTTTTATTAAGTGAAGTATGATACCTTCACGGCACAGTAGAAGTTCCCGTTATTATATTGTTTAATTATATTTTATGTAGTCTTTTGATCTAGTGCATTATTTTATTTCATGGAAACCCAAAATATTAAAAACTTGTCGAAATTTCAAAAACTTGTTAATTTTTAGGTTGTTCGATGACTGCTGATATATATATATATATATATATATATATATATATATATATATTAATTTTTTACCACTAGTTGAACATATTTATGCCAATGTTCCTTTAGTACTCGTCGAACAACCTTATTTTTATTTTTTAACTTATTTATATAAATACATTTTGTGGCATGTTTAAGATTAATTTATTTTTATTGAGATACACTTAATAAAATATGAGGTGGAAATAGAAGCTCTATTAAAATATCACCTAATATATTACATCCTTTAAAAAACTCTCTTTTTTAACCTAGTTTATCTAAATTTCTTTCTCATCCTCTCTCTACGAGAGGATGTAGAAATTATACAATTCTTAATAATAATATTTAGTTTATGTATGTCATCCACCAAATAAATTTCAAAGAACTGTACAGAACCGATGAGAAATATAAAAAAAACAACAAATGAGATCATAAATGAAAGAATTCAAAAAAATGGCCAGACAAAGCGTTGTGGGACTTTTTTTAATTTCTTTATTTTGGGAAGTGTTATTTTATTTTTCCACCTTGTGCTGCTTATGGATCAAACCCAAAATACATACAAAAAGTCTGTATATTTATGTACTATAAATTTCTCTTGAGTGGAAATATCAAATTATTAAACCAAAAAACCAAATGAAGTAAGTAACAGAAATTGGATTTCAAGAGATTGCATCCAATATTACAAAACATATCAAAAAGAAATAAATTAAAACTAAGACAAGAACACAGATTTTGATTTAATTTAAAGAAGTACTTAATAGGAAAAATTACCATTTAGTGACAAAATCAAACTTGTTTCTACCATTTAATCATTTGAATGAATGCCAAATTAATATTATTAATTAATAAATAGTAGATAGAAATGGACTGTATCGCCCTAAATAAACTCACGGTACCTTTTCCTCAACTGACTACATATTCTGTTCTGTGTGTGTAAAATGAACACTGATTATTCTTGATAATTCTGTTTCATATTTAGTTTTCATATTTAGTTTTTCCCAAGTCGCTTTTCACCATCATCTCACAAATTTCGAACTCAAAAAATGCATTTTAGAATTTCATAATTTAATTTCGAACTCAAAATAAAACATTTTAGAATTCCATACTAATTTAACGGGATTTCGTACTAATTTAACGGGATTTGAAAATTTCATTTGTTAATTTAACATTTGAATGGTATGCGAATGGATATGATTGAGTTTATTTCATAAAATTTAATTTCATAGTCTCTCCTTATAGATTTTCATACTTATTTTTCTTGTTGTTAACGGGCATGATTTTTAAAAATTTCATATTTATTTTTATGAATTTTTAGAATTTCATATGAAATTCTTAAAAAACATGTATGAAATTCAATTATTTTCGTTAACTACAAAATAAGTAGGAAAATTTATAAGAAGAGAGTATGAAATTAAATTTTATGAAATAAACTCAATATCCTAAAAGGATCAATCAAATCCCATTAAATTAGTATGAAATTCTAAACAGGTCTTTCCAAATTAGTACAAACTCTCATATCCATTAAATTAGTACGATATTTTATTAGTATGAAATTTTAAAGGAAAATATGAAATTTAAACTGCTCCGATTCTGCCGATTCTGGAAATCGTATGAATTGTATTTTGGAAATTATGTGAATTGTAATGGTATGAGAACCATACATCGAATCAGAGAATAAATGTGTGCAGATTAATTTTTGCGTTAGGGATTTGTAGAAGATAGTTTGTATTAATTTGTAAATTTGTAACGTATGTATATGAGTTAAGTATAAGAAATATATAAAAAATGTTCGGCCTAAATGGAATATGATTCTTTACTTCTGGCCTAATTGATAACGAGCAAGTCTCCTGTGTGACGGACACATGAATCATTTATCATGTGACGGAGCTCTATACCTATTCAGACTCGAATTTGATCCATCAATTTTAAAAAGGAGTCATCAACCTTCCTCCCTCGTGGAATTATATTTCTTCAGATCCTAATTCGCAATTTGGATTTATTCAAAATTCGCTAATTATAAATGCACAAAAATAAATAAATAAATCCAAGAAAAATTACAAACCTTGCCCCGTATTCACGCACGAAGACTGTAAAAAGGCTAGTAGAAATGCAGCTTAATCGTGCATGCTCCTTGTCCCGGCATTTTTTTTTTTTTTTTTGCATTTCGATTCCGGTAACAGCTTCCGGCCCCTAATTTTTTTTTTTCAATTTGGCTACAATTCTTTTTAATAAAAAGGTACAAGACGCTATTTACAAAAGCGTCCCGATTTTTTTTTATTTAATTTAAGGCAAAGACTCAAATGTGACGGTCACACGGATCCTTTAATGTGTGACGACCAATAATTCGCCCCAATACCCTAACCCAGACCATCAAAATCGGATCCCTTATATTAAGAAAAAATTTCCCCCAATTAACCCTTCCCCTCTTCATCTCTTTACGCAACTTTCTATCTTTTCCCTGTACAATCAAAATTGCGACCAGAATTTATGAAACCAGCGTCCACCGGTCAGAATTTGTGAGACCATCACCCACCGCCTTTGTATAACGACGAGTCTTTCACTTCCCTTCTCCCTCCGCTCAGCTTTTAGGGAGAAACTTCCAGTCGAATCCTACTCTGTTTACCAAACCGAGCATCTTTTATACTCCAAAATTGTTGGTGAGTGAGCGTATTTATATTTCTGGCAATTTTTAATGAGATTTTCAAGATTGACGACCCAAATTTTTGAGATTGATGAGGTCGGTTCAAACTTGATTTTGGACATCTCCTACAGGTAATAACTCCATCTAATTAATTAAATAAATATTAATTTCTTCACTCTCCTTCTTTGTTCTATATGTATAGTTATATTTTTTGACTAAAGGTCTACTAATTTTTCTGATGTTTTTCCATTCCATAAATTATCGACCAGTAGTATGTGAAAGATATTCCATATGTTGTGTTAAATTTAGGCTAATTTATGTAGAATTTTATGAAATTGTTATAAATTCTCTGCCATGCTACTTAGGACCGTTAATGTTGTCTGCTAGAAACATGCAATATATTTGGAGTTCATGGATAAGGTATACATTTCCATTTTTTAATTAATTATAAATGCATTTATCTCATAGAAATATAACTTGTTGATTTCATTATATATTCTTCTCATATTGCAGGTTGATGTTTTAGAATATCATATCAAAACTATAAACTCTTCTAGGGGTTCCTTTTATATTCATGTTGTTTTTGTTTGCTAGAGCATACAAGAATGAAGCTTGTGTAGTGTAATAACAGTTTTGATCTGGTGTTTTTGGTTAAAATTATGATCTTGTGTTATGGTTTTAGAAAATGTTAGTTACAGAGGAATTACCAAAGAGTTTGGTAATTTTAGAAATTAATTTATTTACTGATGAAGGAAGAAAAAAAGAAATATAAATGGGAATTTAGGGGTTGATTGATTGCTTTGCGCAAATTGAAGTTGAGGTTACAACTGGTAGATGGTTATAACCATTTTCAATTTTACTCTTTTGAAGTTCTTATAAAATTTTAGTGAGAATTAACTAGTATAGTCCAGGTTTTAGTTTTCTTGAGGAACTGATCAATCTCATCAACCGAGTTTTATTGAGGAGCTGATCAATCTCATTAGCGAAGACTCTTGTTTTTTATAATTTAAAACTGCTTTTAACCATGTATGTTGTATTCATATTTGACTGGTTATGTTCTTAAATGAGTATGGTATATATAAAAGGTACTACATTTGTCTGTCATGTTAGTTACATAGCTATCGTATATATTCACAAGAAGTGGACGATTTGTCAAATGTATCATTTATGTGAGAGAATATTAATAAATATTTGTTTTCTTTTTCATGTTTCTAACAATTATCATATCATTCATGTGTATATGTGTTATTTTGAAGGTTTTGATATGTAGAGCATTGAGAGTCAAGACATAACTCAAACTGTATTTAGTGCACTTAACGTGGCGAGATTGGGTATATCGGAGAAGATTCTTCATTATTGTTTAAAAATGATGATTTCAAGAAAAAGATTGAAGATGAGAAGAAGACAGAGGGAAAACTCGGAAAACTCGGTGCCCTCGGAAAATCGAGAGGTTTTTGCGACCCTCGGTTTTGTTTTTATTTTTATTTATTTTTTTAAGTTAAATAAACCGAGGGAGACATAAATACCCTCGGAAAACCAAGGGTTTTTGTCGATTCTCGGTTTGTTTTTATTTTTATTTATTTTTTTAAATTAAATAAACCGAGGGAGACATAAATACCCTTGGAAAACTGAGGGTTTTTTGCGACCCTCGATTTTTTATTTATTTATTTTTTTTAAATTAACAAATCGAGGGAGACATAAATACCCTCGGAAAACCGAGGGTTTTTTGCGACCCTCGGTTTTGTTTTTATTTTTATTTATTTTTTTAAATTAAATAAATCGAGGGAGACATAAATACCCTCGGAAAATCGAGGATTTTGTCGACCCTCAGTTTGTTTTTATTTATATTTATTTTTTTAAATTAAATAAACCAAGGAAGATAGAAACCACGAGCTTGTAGCTCAAGTGGTATCACTAACCCTTTAAAAGGGTGTTGACAAGGGTTCGAACCCTAACACCTCTCAAACTATTTGAGATTTATCTTATACTTTCCAACCACTTGACCCAACTTATTAAAAAAAAACCAAGGGAGACATAAATACCCTCGGAAAACCGAGGATTTTTTGTCGACCCTCGGTTTCGTTTTTATTTTTATTTATTTTTTTTTAAATTAAAAAAACCGAGGGTGTCATATATACCCTCGGAAAACCGAGGGTTTTTGCGACCCTCGATTTTGTTTTTATTATTATTATTTATTTTTTTAAATTGAAAGAACCGAGGGGATAAACTTCCCTCGGTTCTTTGTTATTATTTTTTTAAAAAAAATTAATAAAACCGAGGGACGGGTTCGTTTATTCTTCTAATATAAAAATTTAAAATAAGTTTTAAATAATTATATTTAATTTTTTTTAATAAGTCATGATATTTTCATGTTTGTAATTTTTTATATAAAGTCAATTATCATTAATTTTTTTTTAATGAATTGTGATTTACAAAAGTTAGAATAAGAATATTTTTTTTAAACGATTATCGATTTTTAAAAGAAAATTCGAAAAAATATAAAGAGAAATAGAAAAATAGTTAAAAAACATAAAACAAAACCCATGATTTCACGACCGGGGCGGGGAGGGGTTCGCCTTCGGCGTCCCGGAAATAAATCATATTTTTTTTTTTTTTTTTTTTAAAGTAAAAAAAAAACGAGGGAATACCATTTCCCTCGGAATAAAACCGGGGAGGGGTGCGTCTCGGCGTCGTGGAACCACAAGGGTCGGGCGTCGATCGTTTAGTACGCTTTTTCTATTTTTTTCGATTTTAGATGAAAATTGGAAAAAAACTCGAAAAAATAGAAAAAATAGTAAAAAAATATAAACGAATCCCATCATTTCACGACTAGGGAGGGAAGGGGTGTGCCTCGGCGTCCTGGAAATAATGACTATTTCTTTATTATTATTTTCTATTTCTTTTTGAATTTTTTTAAATTAAAAAAAAAAACGAGGGAATCACTATTCCCACGGTTTTAAATCGAGGGAAATAGCTTTCCCTTGGTTTGAAACCGAGAGAATAGAGATTCCCTCGGTTTTGTTTAATTATTTAAAAATTCGAAAAAAATAGAAAAATCGTAAAAATGAAACAAATCCTACCATCTTAGGCACGTGGGGTGGTTTTGACCCGATTTCGATCGAAAAATACCAACGAGCATGTGCGTATCTACACGTGTTGTGAGATTCGACCAACAACAAGATACGATCGATTGAGGAATTCCTTCGGTTGGAAACGCAAAGCGATGAATCATCGTAATTTTGCCGAGAGGGCGATGGGTGCGTCTTGGCGTCGATCGTTTAGGATGCGTTTTCTATTTTTGTTCGATTTAAATAAAAAAAGGAAAAAGAACTCGAGAAAATAGAAAAATTAGTAAAATATATAAACGAAACACAAGAAATTACGACCGGGGTAGGGAGGGGTGCGACTCGGCGTCGTGGAACCACTAGGGTCGGGCGTCAATCGTTTAGTACGCTATTTCTATTTTTTTTCGATTTTAAATGAAAAATGAAAAAGAAAAACTCGAGAAAATAGAAAAATTAGTAAAAAATATAAACGTATCCCATCATTTCAAGACCGGGGCGGGAAGGGGTGCGCCTCGGCATCCCGAAAACAAATCCTATTTTTTATTATTTTTTTATTTTTTTCTATTTTTTTCGAATTTTTTTTAATTAAAAAAAAACCAGGGAATCACTATTCCCTTATTTTTAAACCGAGGGAAATAGCTTTCCTTCGGTTTGAAACCGAGGGAATAGAGATTCCCTCGGTTTTGTTTAATTATTTTAAAACTTAAAAAAATAGAAAAAACCGAGGGGGATTAATTCCCTCGGTTTTTAACGAGGGACTTTAATCCCTCGAAAATTTTGACCTAATTAAACCAGCGGGCGAGCCCGCTATTCTCACTCTGCGCAGCCGAAAAAAGAAGAACAAAGAGGAAAACGCTAGGCCATTGCCGAACCACCGAGCCACAGCAGCAGAAGGAGCAACTGCGAGCCGTCCAACCGCCGCTGCCATCGCTCACCGCTTGCGGTCTCCATCGCCTCTGCCACCGCTGCCGCCATCGCTCACCGCCTCGACGCCTGCGCCGCCACCAGCGCTCACCACCTGCGCCACCACCATCGCTCACCGCCTGCGCTGCCACCGCTCTTCTCCACAGCCGCCAGATTTCCGAAGCTTGCTGCCGCCCTCCGCCATAGAAACTGCCGCCCGCTGTCGCCGCCGCCGTCTTCTACAGCCACCACCGCCATCCAAGGTAACCCGCATCCCCTTTTTTTGTTCTTGTAATTTATAAATTTTTGGGGTTAGGTTTAGGATTACATTTTGATGTTTGTCAACGTTTTAGTCCATCTTTGAAAAAATTCGGAAATGGAGATCAGATTTCTTGATGAGGAACCTGTTTTACTTTAATGGATGGAAGGAAATTATGCTGTTACTTTTGTGTCGACTCCCAATTGTGTTTTTGTTGTTCAAGTCTATGAACCAGATGATGATAAAAATGAAGGTTGTGAGATTGATTACATTTCCAATGGAATGTAGACTGTAGAGTCATATAATTTGGGATTAGGGTTTATTTTATAATTAGGGTTTGAAATTATGGTTTATAGGTTAGGTTTTGAAATTAGGACAATTTTTAATTATGTAATAGTTTAGGATATAATTTATAATTATAGTTTAATTTTAGTTTAATTTAAAATTAGGGTTTCATTTAGGGTATTAATTATAATTGTGTAATAATTTAGGGTATAATTTATAATTATAGTTTAGTTTAGGTTTAACTTGTAATTAGAGTTTCATTTAGGGTATTAGTACTAATTACATAATTAGGGTTCAATTTAGGAATAATCAATTAATTAGAGTTCAATTTAGGAATAATCAATTAATTAGGGTTCAGTTTAGGAATAATCAATTAATTAGGGTTCAATTTAGGAATAATCAATTAATTAGAGTTCAATTTAGGAATAATCAATTAATTAGGGTTCAATTTAGGGATAATCAATTAACTAGGGTTCAGTTTAGGAATAATCAATTAATTATTGTTCAATTTAGGAATAATCAATTGTGATATATGCATGTATGCACCCATTATATTGTATATATATTGTTCATGCATGGGAGGCCGTGGTGATTGGCCGGAGTTTAATTTTGTTTATATATATTATTATCATTGATGTTGTTGGTTGTATACCGTCGGATGTTGACATGGGTTACGGAGCCGGCCGGGAGGAGTTGTCCCTCTAATAGCGAGTTTTCAATTTTTTCTCTGAAAACGTGATAGGGTGTCACGTGGTTCTATTTAAGTTTTCAAAATATTTTTCAAAAATGTGACGGTGGTAATTGCTTATTTGGAACTTTGGCGAAGTGACGCGATGCATATAGATCACTTGTTTGAAAATTAATATCAAATAGAAAAATTTGAAACTAATTTTTGAATTATTCCAATATTCTTTAGACCCGTTTGAGATTTAGTATCAAATATAGAGTTTGATACTAAATTCTGAATTGTCCCATTTTTGGACAGTTTGAGAATGTGACTTGTAGTATGGTTATCTTATGTGTATGTTTTTTTTTTTAGTTTTGGAATTTCGGTTTATGCATCTCTCTAATTGTTCTCGGGTGCACTGAAATATACGTGCACTGCGAGAACTGGGGGGAGATGCTGCCGAAACTTTGAATCTAAGAAAAATGCATATTTTAAGATAATATATACTATTAAATGTCACGTTCTTGAATGGGATAGAAGCTTTACCAATTATAACTCGAATTACTCATTCTTCTCGTAATGCTACCGAAATTTTGCCACCTTCTTTAATTCTAGAACACGCTTGACACTCAAAAATCTTAGGATGGTAAATGATCGTAGTTGGATATAGAACACGCTTAAGACTCAAAAATCTGACAATCGTGCAATGTTAGAATGAGTTCCGATCGTAGTTGGATGTACGAGTGAATCAACGACGGTTATTTATCCTCAAAATTCGTGGATGGACTTGAGAGTTTTATTAAATTTGCGCAAGCACATTCCGCTCATAAGGACGGAGAGAGACTGAAATATCCTTGTAATCGTAGCAGATGTAGGAATAGAATCTACCTGGACGTCGATGAGACTAAGTACCACCTGGTGAAACACGGGTTCGTGCCGAATTACTATAGATGGATTTACCACGGAGAAACTCGGCTTGCCACCTCTGGACGCCATCACGATTTTCATGCTGGAGGACCCTCTTACATCCCTTCTGAAGAATCATCAAACGCGTACATTAATATGGCTCAAGATGCAGCTGGTCCCGAGACGTGGTGGCCGATATAGAAGAGTCACCGAATGCTGAGGCTCAAAAATTTTACGACATGTTGAAAGCTGGAAATCAACCATTGTATCCGGGGTACGAAGCACATACTCAGTTGTCATTAGTTTCCCGTCTGATGACTTTGAAATCAGAGAATCACATGTCTCAAAAGTGTTATGATCAATTGAGTGAATTAATCAAGGAGATTGTACCAAAAGACAATCTCGTACCCGATAACTTCTACAACAGTAAGAAGTTGTTAAGGGATATGGGCTTACCGGTCGAGAAGATAGACTGCTGCAAGAATAATTGTATGATCTACTGGGGGGCCGATTCTGAATTGACAAGTTGCAAATTCTGCCATGAACCTCGGTTTAAACCTGTGCCTCATGGAAAAAAAAAACGACAGAAGGCTCGTGTCGCGTACAAGAAGATGTACTATTTTCCCTCCAAGTTTTTTTGACTCGATGGAGCATTTGCCCGTTCATCTTGCGTATGAAGCGAGAATTGCTGGCCCAGTCCAGTATAGATGGATGTACCCGTTTGAGAGATATATTCTCAAACTAAAGAATAGCGTGAAAAATAAGGCGAGTGTCGAAGGGTCGATAGCAAACGCATATCTGGTCGACGAGGCTTCAAATTTTAGTTCGTACTATTTCGAAGATCATGTTTCACCAAGACTCTCAACCTCTAGTGGTCCCATGAGATCCATGTGAAGGAGTTCAAAGCAAGATGATGTAGTAAGACTTTGTTGGACTGGATGTGGCACCCTTACCTGTTTTCCTTTTTGGCACGCCTCGCACACCGGAATGATCTTGGTGTTGAGTTTGGGCAGTCCAGTCACAGCATCTTCTTTGGTCAGCCTATCCATCATCTTGTAATTTACATGTCCAAGCTTTTTGATGCCAAAGTTCTGCATCACTAACTTGGGACAACCTGCAAAAAGCATCACTGTGAATTTGGTAGCAATTATCTGAAGTTCTTTTACCTGTGAGAATACACAATCCATTCTCTTCATAAACTTCACATTTTTCTCGGTTGAATTTAACGCTGAACCCTCCGTCGCACAATTGACTTATGCTGATCAAATTTGCTGTAAGTCCTTCCACTAGCAGCACATTTTCTAATGTTACAACACCAGGAAACATGAAGAGTCCCTTGCCCAACAATCTGACCGTTTGCACCTCCTCCATACTTCACTTTTCCGCCTTTAAATCTGACAATGTTGGAGAGCAATTCTTCTGAGCCTGTCATGTGCAATTGGAGCATCCAACTATCAAAATACCAGGCTCCAGGGACTAGAGACTTCAAAGAGGTATGGATCATGTTGCACTTGATGCTGTTTTTCTTGACCCACACTTGTTTGTATCTGATGTTGGTATTGATGTTGGTAGCGCGGTTACCAACATTGGACTTGACAGGCATATTTGTTTTCTGAGAGTGTCTTCTTTCCCCGATGATCTTCCAACAAAAGGGACGAATGTGGCCTGGTTTCTCCACAATGATGGCACACGAATTGTCTCCTTCTCTTCTTGTGGCGTTTGGAAGATTTTTGTTTTTGACTTGACACTTGCGTGGGTTGGCTTGGCTTGTATCCTAATCCATGTTTAGAGGAATCTGGGAAGCTAACCTGCAAAATTTCATCAAGCTTAGCCTTACCTTTGTTTAGATTTGAAATTGTACCTTGAACAGTAGTCAGTTCGTTTCTGATCTTCTCAAGCTCAGCATCCTTCTTGGTGAGAGATGATTCCAACCGGATAATAATTTCGAGCTGATCCTCCTTTTCCTTGGTTAGTTTTTCTACTTCTTTTGCGAGATCTTTCGCTTTGAGTACCTGTTTACTCCAACTGACATACAATTTTTTATGATCTTCACTCAGCTGCTCATATTCCTCATAATAGTCAGTGGTCTCAGCATTCAGGCACACGATGTTATCTGCAAGCAAACCAACATGGATATCGTCGTCCCAAACAACATGGGAGAATAAAGCTGGGACTGGATCAAGTGGCTCGGAATCATTAACGTCTTCAGTAAAGTCGGTAGCGATCATACTTTTCTTTCTAAGAAAGGTGGGACACTCATTCTTGTAATGTCCCCACCCTTTGCATTCGTGACATTGTATCTCGTGTCCCCAGCCTTTGCATTCGTGACATTGTATCTCG